>NC_069420.1:246680-276991 GCF_026875155.1 Cherax quadricarinatus
GTCACCAGAGGCCACAGTTTGCTGTGTGTCCCAGGTGCCAGTTTGCTTGTGGTCACAGAGTGCACAGTTTGCGGTGTGTCCCAGAGTGCCACAGTTTGCTGTGTGTGTCACCAGGTGCCACAGTTGCTTGTGTGTCACAGAGTGCCACAGTTTGCTGTGTGTGTCACCAGAGTGACAGTTTGCTGTTTTGTTTTCACCAGAGTGCCACAGTTTGCTGTGTGTCACCAGAGTGCCACAGTTTGTGTGTGTGTCACCAGAGTGCCACAGTTTGCTGTGTGTGTCACCAGAGTGCCACAGTTTTGCTGTGTGTGTCACCAGAGTGCCACAGTTTGCGTGTGTTCACCAGAGTGCCACAGTTTGGCTGTGTGTACCCAGAGTGCCACAGTTTGCTGGTGTGTCACCAGAGTGCCACAGTTTGCTGTTGTGTCACCCGGTGCCACAGTTGCTGTGCTGTGGGCACCAGAGTGCCACAGTTTGCTGTGGTGTCACCGAGTGCCACAGTTTGCTGTGTGTGTCACCAGAGTTGCCACAGTTTGCGTGTGTGTCACCAGAGTGCCACAGTTTGCTGGTGTGTGTCACCAGAGTGCCACAGTTTGCTGTGTGTGTCACCAGAGTGCCACAGTTTGCTGTGTGTGTCACCAGAGTGCCCAGTTTGCGTGTGTGTCACCAGAGTGCCACAGTTTGCTGTGTGTGTCACCAGAGTGCCACAGTTTGCTGTGTGTGTCACCAGAGTGCCACAGTTTGCTGTGTTTTGTCACCAGAGGGGCCACAGTTTGCTGGTGTGGTCCAAAAGAGTGGGCCCCAGTTTGCTGTGTGTGTCACCAGAGTGCCACAGTTTGCTGTGTGTGTCCCAGAGTGCCACAGTTTGCTGTGTGTGTCCCCCAGAGTGCCACAGTTGCTGTGTGTGTCACCAGAGTGCCACAGTTGCTGTGTCCCAGAGTGCCACAGTTTGCTGTGTGTGTCACCAGAGTGCCACCAGGTTTGCTGGTGTGTCACCAGAGTGCCAACAGTTGCTTTTGTCCAGGTGCCACGTTGCTGTGTGTCACCAGAGTGCACAGTTGCGTGTGTCACCAGGTGCCCAGTTTGGTGTGTCACCGAGGCCCGTTGCGGGTGTGTCACCAGAGTGCCCCCCGTTGTGTGGAGTGTTGTGTCACAGAGTTTCCACAGTTTGCTTGTGTCACCAGAGTGCCACAGTTTGCTTTGTGTGTCACCAGAGTGCACGTTTGCTGTGTGTGTCAACCAGAGTGCCCCCGTTTGCTTGTTGTGTCACCAGAGTGCCACAGTTTGGGTGTGTGTGTCACCAGAGTGCCACGTTTGCTGTGTGGTCACCAGAGTGCCACAGTTTTGCTGTTTGTGTCACCAGGGGTGCCACAGTTTGCTGTGTGTTGTCACCAGAGTGCCACGTTTGCTGTGTGTGTCACCAGAGTGCCACAGTTTGCTGTGTGTGTCCAGGGGTGCCACAGTTTGCTGTGTGGTCACCCAGAGTGCCACAGTTTGCTGTGTGTGTCACCAGAGTGCCACAGTTTGCTGTGTGTGTCACCAGAGTGCCACAGTTTGCTGTGTGTGTCACCAGAGTGCCACAGTTTGCTGTGTGTGTCACCAGAGTGCCACAGTTTGCTGTGTGTGTCACCAGAGTGCCACAGTTTGCTGTGTGTGTCACCAGAGTGCCACAGTTTGCTGTGTGTGTCACCAGAGTGCCACAGTTTGCTGTGTGTGTCACCAGAGTGCCACAGTTTGCTGTGTCACCAGAGTACCACAGTTTGCTGTGTGGTCACCAGAGTGCCACAGTTTGCATGGTGGTCACCAGAGTGCCACAGTTTGCTGGTGGTCACCAGAGTGCCACAGTTTGCTGTGTCACCAGAGTGCCACAGTTCTGCTGTGTCACCAGAGTGCCCAGTTGCTGCGTGGTCACCAGAGTGCCACAGTTTGCTGGTGGTCACCAGAGTGCCACAGTTTGCTGGTGGTCACCAGAGTGCCACAGTTTGCTGCTGTGTCACCAGAGTGCCTCAGTTTGCTGGTGGTCACCAGAGTGCCACAGTTTGCTGTGTGTCACCAGAGTGCCACAGTTTGCTGTGTGTCACCAGAGTGCCACAGTTTGCTGTGTGTCACCAGAGTGCCACAGTTTGCTGTGTGTCACCAGAGTGCCACAGTTTGCTGTGTGTGTCACCAGAGTGCCACAGTTTGCTGTGTGTGTCACCAGAGTGCCACAGTTTGCTGTGTGTGTCACCAGAGTGCCACAGTTTGCTGTGTGTCACCAGAGTGCCACAGTTTGCTGTGTGTGTCACCAGAGTGCCACAGTTTGCTGTGTGTGTCACCAGAGTGCCACAGTTTGCTGTGTGTGTCACCAGAGTGCCACAGTTTGCTGTGTGTGTCACCAGAGTGCCACAGTTTGCTGTGTGTGTCACCAGAGTGCCGCAGTTTGCTGCGTGTGTCACCAGAGTGCCGCCAGTTTGCCTGCGTGTGTCACCAGAGTGCCGCAGTTTGCTGCGTGTGTCACCAGAGTGCCGCAGTTTGCTGCGTGTGTCACCAGAGTGTCGCAGTTTGCTGCGTGTGTCACCAGAGTGCCGCAGTTTGCTGCGTGTGTCACCAGAGTTCCACAGTTTGCTGTGTCACCAGAGTGTCACAGTTTGCTGCGTCACCAGAGTGCCACGGTTTGCTGTGTGTCACCATAGTGCCACAGTTTGCTGTCACCAGAGTGCCACAGTTTGCTGCGTGTGTCACCAGAGTGCCGCAGTTTGCTGCGTGTGTCACCAGAGTGCCGCAGTTTGCTGCGTGTGTCACCAGAGTGCCACAGTTTGCTGCGTGTGTCACCAGAGTGCCACAGTTTGCTGCGTGTGTCACCAGAGTGCCACAGTTTGCTGCGTGTGTCACCAGAGTGCCACAGTTTTGCTGGTGTTCACCAGAGTGCCACAGTTTGCTGCGTGTGTCACCAGAGTTCCACAGTTTGCTGTGTCACCAGAGTGTCACAGTTTGCTGCGTCACCAGAGTGCCACGGTTTGCTGTGTGTCACCATAGTGCCACAGTTTGCTGTGCACCAGAGTGCCACAGTTTGCTGGTGTGTCACCAGAGTGCCGCAGTTTGCTGCGTGTGTCACCAGAGTGCCGCAGTTTGCGGTGTGTCACCAGAATGCCGCAGTTTGCTGCGTGTGTCACACAGAGTGCCACAGTTTGCTGCGTGTGTCACCAGAGTGCCCAGTTTGCTGTGTACGTAGTGCACAGCTGTCACAGAGTGCCACAGTTTGCTGCGTGTGTCACCAGAGTGCCACAGTTTGCGTGTGTGCACCAGAGTGCCACAGTTTGCTGTGGTGTCACCAGAGTGCCACAGTTTGCTGTGTGTCACCAGAGTGCCACAGTTTGCTGTGTCACCAGAGTGCCACAGTTTTGCTGTTGTCACCAGAGTGCCACAGTTTGCTGTGCTGTGTCACCAGAGTGCCACAGTTTGCTGTGTGTCACCAGAGTGCCCAGTTTTGCTGCGTGTCACCAGAGTGCCACAGTTTGCTGGTGTGTCACCAGAGTGCCACAGTTTGCTGTGTGTGTCACCAGAGTGCCCAGTTTGCTGCGTGTGTCACCAGAGTGCCACAGTTGCTGCGTGTGTCACCAGAGTGCCCAGTTTGCTGCGTGTGTCACCAGAGTGCACAGTTTGCTGCGTGTGTCACCAGAGTGCCACAGTTTGCTGCGTGTGTCACCAGAGTGCCCAGTTTGCTGGTGTGTCACCAAGTGCCCAGTTTTGCTGTCACCAGAGTGCCACAGTTATGCTGTGTGTGTCACCAGAGTGCCGCAGTTTGCTGCGTGTGTCACCAGAGTGCCGCAGTTTGCTGCGTGTGTCACCAGAGTGCCGCAGTTTGCTGCGTGTGTCACCAGAGTGCCGCAGTTTGCTGCGTGTGTCACCAGAGTGCCGCAGTTTGCTGCGTGCGTCACCAGAGTAGCCGCAGTTTGCTGCGTGTGGTCACCAGAGTGCCGCAGTTTGCTGCGTGTGTCACCAGAGTGCCGCAGTTTGCTGCGTGTGTCACCAGAGTGCCGCAGTTTGCTGCGTGTGTCACCAGAGTGCCGCAGTTTGCTGCGTGTGTCACCAGAGTGCCGCAGTTTGCTGCGTGTGTCACCAGAGTGCCGCAGTTTGCTGCGGTGTGTCACCAGAGTGCCGCAGTTTGCTGCGTGTGTCACCAGAGTGCCGCAGTTTGCTGCGTGTGTCACACAGAGTGCCGCAGTTTGCTGCGTGTGTCACCAGAGTGCCGCAGTTTGCTGCGTGTTGTCACCAGAGTGCCGCAGTTTTGCTGCGTGTGTCACCAGAGTGCCGCAGTTTGCTGCTGTGTCACCAGAGTGCCAGCAGTTTGCTGCGTGTGTCACCAGAGTGCCGCAGTTTGCTGCGTGTGTCACCAGAGTGCCGCAGTTTGCTGCGTGTGTCACCAGAGTGCCGCATTTAGCTGCGTGTGTCACCAGAGTGCCCGCAGTTTGCTGCGTGTGTCACCAGAGTGCCGCAGTTTGCTGCGTGTGTCACCAGAGTGCCGCAGTTTGCTGCGTGTGTCACCAGAGTGCCGCAGTTTGTGCGTGTGTCACCAGAGTGCCGCATTTTGGGCTGCGTGTGTCACCAGAGTGCCGCAGTTTGCTGCGTGGGGTCACCAGAGTGCCGCACTTTGCTGCGTGTGTCACCAGAGTGCCGCAGTTTGCTGCGTCACCAGAGTGCCGCAGTTTGCTGCGTGTGTCACCAGAGTGCCGCAGTTTGCTGCGTGTGTCACCAGAGTGCCGAAAGTTTGCTGCGTGTGTCACCAGAGTGCCGCAGTTTGCTGCTTTGTGTGACGAAGTGCCGCGGGTTTGCTGCGTTTGGCCCGAGAGGTAAACACGCAAAACTGTGGTACTTTTGGTGACACAGCAAACTGTGGCAGAGTACCACAGTTTGCTGTGTCACCAGAGTACCACAGTATTACAACCCAGGTTTCCAAATGGCATGTTACCCCGGGTGTAATGGGAGCAAATAAACACAGTAGAAAAAGTTTAGACTTATTTTAAATCCTTCACCAGTTTAGAACAGCAATATGTACACTATGTACAGTGATAAAGTATAGTGCACTCCAGGGTAGAGCAAAGCAGAAATAGAAGCCACAAGAGAGCAGGCCGTGCTTAAACCCCAGCTCTAGAATGGGAATGACAAGGGCAGACAGGAGAGCGGTACCCACATAACCTCTGCGATTGCCAAAACCATCTTCTTATTGGCTAGAACCTGGTCACTATTGAACGACGGGACCCCATCATCAACTCTTAGCAACCTGGTTCGCTGGTTGGGGGAGATAGCCTGTAAATGAGGGTGTGTTCATGCGCCGAATAAAAGGTTACGTACTCTTTGCATGCCACACTCCACCCCGAAAGGCTCAGGATTGGGCTGCCACCTCCCAGTGGTAACCGTGCCGCCATGGCACAAAATAGTGGGACGCCTTTCCTCTCCACCATCCAACTCTTAGATAGAGCCGCTTTTCTCGTGACCAAAAGCCAAACCCTAAACTTAGAGTGAGACAGCAGTCAACAGGCTAGCATAGGTCCAAGATACAGGCGGACGGTAGCCCGCATCCCCTCACTAAAAAAAAAAAAAAAACCCACACCAGGGGAAAAAAAAAAAAAGGCATGAAAAGGGTTACCCACAAATAAAAACCTAACCTAAATAAAAAATATACTCTAGATAAAGATCTGCCAACATATTTTCTTTGCCGGCAATATATTTTTTGGAAAAAAATTATATGGTTGCAGCCTTAGCGTCCAGCGCATAACCTTTGTGTTGTGGTTCTTCAGGCTTGGAGATAACTAAAGGATTGTGATCACTGTAGACGGGACCACCTGCGATGTCTGGCCCACATAAACATCGAAATGCTCCAAAGCCAGTACCAGCGCGAGGGCTTCTTTTTCAATGGTGGGAGTAAGCCCTCTGATGGCTGGAACTTGGCTGAAAAGTATGCAAACAGGCTGCAACTCCTTGTTCCCGATTTGAAATAGTACTGCCCCAACCCAGACTCACAAGCATCAACCTGTAATGAAAAAGGTTTGGGAGAAGTCTGGAGACAAAGAGAAATGGGTGCAGTACACAATAATCTTTTTTCTTTATTAAAAGCAGTGTTCCCAATCTGAGGTCCAATTAAAGGGAACTTTATACTGGTAAGAGAGGTAAGAGGGGCTACAATATCTGAGAAATTCTTACAGAATCTTCTGAAAAAATCCTATCATGCCTAGGAAACGTTTGAAGAGAGATTTCCTATCATGAGGAATTGGATAATCTTTAACAGAAAGAACTTTAGCAAGTTTAGGTGCAACTTTACCACTACCTTACTTCATGGCCTAGAAAAGTGACAGTGGCCTGGCCAAAGGAAGATTTAGATAAATTAACTGTTAAATGGGAACTCTTAAAGGTCTCAAACAGAGCCTTAAGTCTAAGTAGGTGTTGATCCCAAGAATCGACACCCAACAATATCATCTAGGTACGCTGCCGTGCCTTCAAGCCCTTTTAATAGCCTGATGGATAAGTTTCTGGAATGAAGAGGGGAATTTTTCCCATTCCGAAGGGGGGTAACTGTGTATTGATAATGACCTGGAATTACGAAGGCAGAGATTTCCTTCGCCTTATCTGTCAAAGGTACCTATAGTAGCCTTTAAGGAGATCTAATTTGGACACAAAAGTACCTTACCCACAAAGTCAATTACGTTCATCCAGACGAGGAAGAGGGTAAGCATCTGTAATGGTGCCATCGTTCACCTTACGTAGTCTGTATACATACGAAACCTCCATCAGCCTTTTTTTCACAAGGATGCACGGTTGAAGCCCATGGACTAGATGACTCCTCCACTAAACCATGCTTTAACAAAAATTCTACTTCCTGCTGAAGTAGCCTTTGCTTTTCAGGATTAGCTCTGTAGGGGGAGATTTTAAAATTGGGTTTTAGAGTTTCCCAACATCTACATCATGGAAAACCTAACGTAAAATTTTTTCGGCACATCCGAAAAAATATTAGGATATGACTGTAAAAAGCTCAGTTAAATTTGTTGCTTGCATTTCAGATAATCCCTCCATTAAAGGGCTAGGATCCTTGAGGAGGACAGAATTTTGAAAGTTTTAATTTTAAATTTTCAGAGATAGAGTGCAAAGATTTCAGAGTTGTCCTCAGAGGTAGAGGCCCAGAGTCCATTACGGGGACTTTTATCTGGTGTATGAAAAGCTTTTAGTTGTTTAATGTGGTAAGTTTTAGTTTTTGGGGTCTTATCAATGGGAGCTACCACATAATTTACATCAGATAATCTACTTACAATCTGCATAGGTCCCGTAAATCTGCTTTCAAGGGGGGGCCAGGTATAGGTTCCTGCACCAACACCTTGTCTCCGGATGGAAGGAGCGGAATTGTGAAACTTCTGTCAAAACCTCTGTTTCATTTTGGGCTTTGAGCGGGTCTTTGGGTTACCCCTTTGGCTAATTTACGTCCACCTGCAACCTTGAAGACGGATTGTAGAGTGTTGAGCTAACGTCTTCTCCCATCCATCCATTCTTTGAGCACCCGCAAGAGGACCTCGTACATTGGGGCCCAAAGATCAGCTCAAAAGGACTATACCCTGTAGACTCTTGCACCGTCTCTCGTACTGACAACAGCAAAAGGTAGTGATTCATCCCAGTCTGTAGGAAAGTGCATGCAAAAACTTCTCATCATTGTTTTTAATGTCTGGTGGAATCTTTTTCCCAAAGGGGCCTTGGGACTGAGGATGATAGGCAGGTGGATAAGTTGTGGATTATCCCTAACCTAGTTAATACTTCCCTAAATGCTTTGACAGTGAAGTTAGTACCTTGATCACTTTGTATAGTTTCAGGAATGCCAAAACAAGAAATGAATTTTGTTAAAGCTTTGAGAATAGCTTTAGTATTGATACTACGCATGGGAATTGCTTCAGGGTATCTGGTTACTTTATCCATAATCGTAAATAAATACTGATTTCCAGATTTTGACCTAGGTAGTGGACCTACACAATCTATAATTAAATCTGCAAAAGGTTCTCCATCAGCAGGTATAGGTTGGAGAGGTGCAGGTTTAATGGAATGTCCATGTTTTCCAACTTGCTGACATTCTCGGCAACACGTAATATGATTCTTCACATCTTTCTTTAATTTTGGCCAATAAAATTCCCTTTTTTGATTCTATAACAAGGTTTTTTTTAATCCTAAGTGACCTCCTAAGAACGTATTATGAGCTATATTTAATATTGAGGTCTATACTTTGTTGGAACCACAACCTGTTCATTCAATTGCCGGCCCTCATCCCTTACCAGTCTTTAGTGCAAAATCAAATAATCGTTTTTAACTTCATACTTTGACCGGATGACCCAAAAGGGATTTACCCATGGCTGCCTCAATAGCGAATTTTAAAGAAGGGTCCTTCGTTGTTCCTTCCCGAAGGACAGTCCCTCGGGCATGGAAACAGAGACATCCCGGCAATCCTGCAACCTGGGAATAGGAAGGCTTGATCGGGTCTGTTCACTTGATTTACAGGCTCCGGCCCGGGGTGCCTCGTAAAACAACGTGGGTATTCCGAGATCGGAGTCGTCCAAGGATAGGTCAACATTCTCTCCAGACAACCCTTGGGATGTTCCCCGAGTTATGGCCAACACCGGAGAAGAATTAATCATTATAGGTTCAGGACACGAACTAACAGTAGTAATGTTATTACCCATAATAACACTGCATCTTTCATGGGGAAAACCTTTTGAGACACCTACAGTCAAGTACCCAGTGTAATATTTGCACTGTATATAAATTTTTATGCAAAGGAACAGAATATATAGCTCCTTTCCAAATGGCTTCCAATAAAACAGAGGAATTCAAAGAAGTATTCTCTGAAAGGGGTAATATTTCCCCCTTTTTACAAGTGAGCAATATGCTCCAGTATCTCTAAAGGTCTTTACTTTAGTTGTTTCTGAGTTGTTTTCCTGAAGGGAAATAAGACTTTTGCAAATAATAAGGGGCCATACCTTTTTCTACTTCTCTAGGGACATGTTACTAGGGATATTAGAGATTTTCCCAATGGGTTGGGGTTTTGGGGGCAGTTGGGGCTGAGTGACCTACTTTATTGCACCTGAAGCAGACGACAGGCTTGCCCTTTACCCCCCTTTTTGACGTTGCAAATGGTGTCGTTCTGGCTGGTGTCTCTCCCGGATACTGTTGTCGAGATGCACCATGAGTAGTTTGCCTCTCCGCAAATGGACCATATGTTGAAAGCGTGGCTCACCAGGTGACTTAGTTGGCTGACCCTAGACGTTCTCCCTCCGGCTGGGGACTTCATTCCCCCAAGGTTGACGTCTCTGCTCATGCCAGGCTGTTGAAAAGAGAGACGGGACCGCTCGGGCAAAGGAGCGGTTAGTTTCGAAGGTATCAGCCAACCTGGCTGCCTCCAATGCATGGTTAAGTCACGATCCTGCAGAAAGACTCGAACCTCTGGTCCCACAACTCCAGCGGTTATCAATCAAAATAAGCTGCACCAGCTCCTCAAAAGGGAGAGACAAACCCCTTGCTTTATACCAGCTGGTTAAAAGCTTTGGGTTTGCTGTCTCACAAAGTCCACTAGGGATTTGACCAAGCTGCGCCTTTCTTTAATTTAAATGTTTTCCTTTTTTTGGTTGGATACATGTAAAATGCTCCCAACCCCTGTGGTCTTCACTACTTGATAATCAGAGAATCCAGCGTCATTTAATACTGACGTAAATTCCTGTGCCTTACCCCGATAATGCTGTATGAACCAACGATGCCCAATGCTGTTTCCGGCCACCTCAAGGCTCGAGCCTGATTTTCGAAGCTTTCGAAAAAATTGCTCTGGTTCGGCCCCCATTGAAGCGGGGAACAAACTGTACTGCTTTTTGTAAACTAAAATCATTTACAGAATGCAAAAACTGCCTCCTTTCTCTTTCCCTATCAAATTCTCCCTTGCGAATGCTCTCCCGTTCCCAAGTTTGCTCAAGATTGATTTTTGCCAGCTCAGGTTTCCAACGACGCTGATTGACCTTGAGACAACCCAGCTACACCCATACTGACCATTTTGCTCCGTAGGTGTATCATCTTCCCCCCCCTGCGAGAACATAGGAGTTTTTTGCCCTAGCTCCCGTAGAGGGAGGAGTCTGATGTGCCATCTCTTCTTCTATAAGTTTGTCAGCAATCAGTGAACGCAGTTGCGCAGCTGTGAGAGTGCGTTTGTATGCAATGCCAATGGAACGAGCAATTTGCCAACAACGCTGTAGGGACAATTTAGGTAGGTTATGCAAAGTATATGCCGACACCAGACGTCTGACTCGTCTAGGTGGCATAAGTTATTCGCTATGCACAGTACGATTGCAGAATACCCCAACGTAACACGTTAATTTGCAGAACACGCTTAGCTATGCACAGTACGATTGCAGAATAAGCAAAGCCGACTGCAAAATTCTCCACACCGAACAGGCTAGTAACAACTGACACGCAAAATTTGTAAAGCAATGCCAGACAGCTACACTGTTCTAGAAGATTGACCGTAGCGAAGCGAGCAAGCTGTTGAACGATCACACAATAGCAAGGCTGATCATAAAGCAACTGACACTGTTCTAGAAGATTGACCGTAGCGAAGCGAAGCAAGCTGTTGAACGATTACACAATAGCAAGGCTGATCATAAAGCAACTGACACGCAAAATTTGTAAAGCAATGCCAGACAGCAAGCTGCACAATGTTCCTGCTACGAGCTTCACCCTAAACTCAACCGTTTCTCTAAGTCCAGCTCCAGCTCTCGGACAGGCTACCCATATTACAACCCAGGTTTCCAAATGGCCTGTTACCCCGGGTGTAATGGGAGCAAATAAACACAGTAGAAAAAGTTTAGACTTATATTATCCTTCACCAGTTTAGAACAGCAATATGTACACTATGTACAGTGATAAGTATAGTGCACTCCACGGTAAGCAAAGCAGAAATAGAAGCCACAAGATAGCAGACCGTGCTTCAACCAGCTCTAGAATGGGAATGACAAGGGCAGACAGGAGAGCGGTACCCACATAACCTCTGCGATTGCCAAAACCATCTTCTTATTGGCTAGAACCTGGTCACTAGTTGAACGACGGGGCCCCATCATCAACTCTTAGCAACCTGGTTCGCTGGTTGGGGGAGATAGCCTGTAAATGAGGGTGTGTACATGCGCCGAATAAAGGTTACGTACTCTTTGCATGCCACACACAGTTTGCTGTGTCACCATAGTACCACAGTTTGCTGTGTCACCAGAGTACCACAGTTTGCTGTGTCACCAGAGTACCACAGTTTGCTGTGTCACCAGAGTGCCACAGTTTGCTGTGTGTGTCACCAGAGTGCCACAGTTTGCTGTGTCACCAGAGTGCCACAGTTTGCTGTGTCACCAGAGTGCCACAGTTTGCTGTGTCACCAGAGTGCCACAGTTTGCTGTGTCACCAGGGTGCCACAGTTTGCTGTGTCACCAGAGTGCCACAGTTTGCTGTGTCACCAGGGTGCCACAGTTTGCTGTGTCACCAGGGTGCCACAGTTTGCTGTGTCACCAGGGTGCCACAGTTTGCTGTGTCACCAGGGTGCCACAGTTTGCTGTGTCACCAGGGTGCCACAGTTTGCTGTGTCACCAGGGTGCCACAGTTTGCTGTGTCACCAGGGTGCCACAGTTTGCTGTGTCACCAGGGTGCCACAGTTTGCTGTGTCACCAGGGTGCCACAGTTTGCTGTGTCACCAGAGTGCCACAGTTTGCTGTGTCACCAGAGTGCCACAGTTTGCTGTGTCACCAGGGTGCCACAGTTTGCTGTGTCACCAGGGTGCCACAGTTTGCTGTGTCACCAGAGTGCCACAGTTTGCTGTGTCACCAGGGTGCCACAGTTTGCTGTGTCACCAGGGTGCCACAGTTTGCTGTGTCACCAGAGTGCCACAGTTTGCAGTGTCACCAGAGTGCCACAGTTTTGCTGTGTCACCAGAGTGCCACAGTTTGCTGTGTCACCAGAGTGCCGCAGTTTGCTGTGTCACCAGAGTGCCGCAGTTTGCTGTGTCACCAGAGTGCCGCAGTTTGCTGTGTCACCAGAGTGCCGCAGTTTGCTGTGTCACCAGAGTGCCGCAGTTTGCTGTGTCACCAGAGTGCCGCAGTTTTGCTGTGTCACCAGAGGCCGCAGTTTGCTGTGTCACCAGAGTGCCGCAGTTTGCTGTGTCACCAGAGTGCCGCAGTTTGCTGTGTCACCAGAGTGCCGCAGTTTGCTGTGTCACCAGAGTGCCAGCAGTTTGCTGGTGTCACCGAGTGCCGCAGTTTGCTGTGTCACCAGAGTGCCGCAGTTTGCTGTGTCACCAGAGTGCAGCAGTTTGCTGTGTCACCAGAGTGCCGCAGTTTGCTGTGTCACCAGAGTGCCGCAGTTTGCTGTGTCACCAGAGTGCCGCAGTTTGCTGTGTCACCAGAGTGCCGCAGTTTGCTGTGTCACCAGAGTGCCGCAGTTTTTGCTGTGTCACCAGAGTGCCGCAGTTTGCTGTGTCACCAGAGTGCCGCAGTTTGCTGTGTCACCAGAGTGCCGCAGTTTTGCTGTGTCACCAGAGTGCCGCAGTTTGCTGTGTCACCAGAGTGCCGCAGTTTTGCTGTGTCACCAGAGTGCCGCAGTTTGCTGTGTCACCAGAGTGCCGCAGTTTGCTGTGTCACCAGAGTGCCGCAGTTTGCTGTGTCACCAGAGTGCCGCAGTTTGCTGTGTCACCAGAGTGCCGCAGTTTGCTGTGTCACCAGAGTGCCGCAGTTTGCTGTGTCACCAGAGTGGCCGCAGTTTGCTGTGTCACCAGAGTGCCGCAGTTTGCTGTGTCACCAGAGTGCCGCAGTTTGCTGTGTCACCAGAGTGCCGCAGTTTGCTGTGTCCCCAGAGTGCCGCAGTTTGCTGTGTCACCAGAGTGCCGCAGTTTGCTGGTCACCAGAGTGCCGCAGTTTGCTGTGTCACCAGAGTGCCGCAGTTTGCTGTGTCACCAGAGTGCCGCAGTTTGCTGTGTCACCAGAGTGCCGCAGTTTGCTGTGTCACCAGAGTGCCGCAGTTTGCTGATGTCACCAGAGTGCCGCAGTTTGCTGTGTCACCAGAGTGCCGCAGTTTGCTGTGTCACCAGAGTGCCGCAGTTTGCTGTGTGCGTCACCAGAGTGCCGCAGTTTGCTGTGTCACCAGAGTGCCGCAGTGTTTGCGTGTGTTCACCAGAGTGCCGCAGTTTGCTGTGTGCGTCACCAGAGTGCCGCAGTTTGCTGTGTGCGTCACCAGAGTACCACAGTTTGCTGTGTGCGTCACCAGAGTACCACAGTTTGCTGTGTGCGTCGCCAGAGTACCACAGTTTGCTGTGTGCGTCGCCAGAGTACCACAGTTTGCTGTGTGCGTCGCCAGAGTACCACAGTTTGCTGTGTGCGTCGCCAGAGTACCACAGTTTGCTGTGTGCGTCGCCAGAGTACCACAGTTTGCTGTGTGCGTCGCCAGAGTACCACAGTTTGCTGTGTGCGTCGCCAGAGTACCACAGTTTGCTGTGTGCGTCGCCAGAGTACCACAAGTTTGCTGTGTGCGTCGCCAGAGTACCACAGTTTGCTTGTGTGCGTCACCAGAGTACCACAGTTTGCTGTGTGCGTCGCCAGAGTACCACAGTTTGCTGTGTGCGTCACCAGAGTACCACAGTTTGCTGTGTGCGTCACCAGAGTACCACAGTTTGCTGTGTGCGTCGCCAGAGTACCACAGTTTGCTGTGTGCGTCGCCAGAGTACCACAGTTTGCTGTGTGCGTCGCCAGAGTACCACAGTTTGCTGTGTGCGTTCGCCAGAGTACCACAGTTTGCTGTGTGCGTCGCCCAGAGTACCACAGTTTGCTGTGTGCGTCGCCAGAGTACCACAGTTTGCTGTGTGCGTCGCCAGAGTACCACAGTTTGCTGTGTGCGTCGCCAGAGTACCACAGTTTGCTGTGTGCGTCGCCAGAGTACCACAGTTTGCTGTGGTGCGTCGCCAGAGTACCACAGTTTGCTGTGTGCGTCGCCAGAGTACCACAGTTTGCTGTGGCGTCACCAATACCCCGTTTTCTGTGTGCATCACCAAGTACCACAGTTTGCATGGCCACCAGGTACCCGTTTTTGTCGGCACCAGATACCCCCTTTGCTGTGTGCGTCACCAAGTCCCAAATTGCTGGTGATCCCAAAGACCACAGTTTGCAGTGCGTCACCAGAGACCACAGTTGGGTATGTGCGCACCAGAGTACCACAGTTTGCAAACCCCTGTCAAATGGTTAAGGGGACAGATTTCGATTTTTTATAAAAAAAACGCATGAAGGAAAAAATTTTTACCAAGGCTCCGGGGATCTAAAGGCAAACAATTTGCTAATGCACGGGTTTACCCCTGAGCCCCAGAGTGGTAAAAAAAGAGCGATATGATCCTGGGGAACCAGTTCATACTACAGAATGGGAAACCATGGTAGGCTTAGAGTTTGACCTCTATCCATTTTTCTGGGGGGACCCCCCTAACCCCCCTTTCCACCCAGTGTTCAACACCTTTCGATACACTTTTTACCTTTTTCTCTCTAAATGCTCAAGCCCTTCCCCCTTTGAATAAAAAATTTAAAAACCCCAACACTTTTTTTCTAGTTCCAAATTCCCCAATAAAATTTAACCCACATTGCTCTCAAACATAACATCTCTCCTGCCCCGTTCCCCCCTCGTCTAACATTTAAAGGAAGCAAAAACACCTTAACGAAGGTTTTTGGGACCATTGTCCTGGTAATTTCTTTTTTTGTTTTGTGTTGTTTTTTTTTTTCATAAAAATTTTTATTTTTCAGGGTTTTAATCACACTATTTGTTTAAAGTGGTTTAAATTACAACCTTAATTTTTTAAAGGGGTGGACCGGTAACCAGGGGAAAGGGGCCTCGGTCTGGGATCAGAAGTCCGTGGGGGGGTCATCATAGACTAAGACCGCGTCGGGAAACGCTTGTTTCCTGAAAAAATGCTACCTTCCCTAACCTAACCTAACCAAACCCTCCCCAACCCAAACCCACTCGCTCTTTCCCGTCGTCTACTCTGTGGTCGAAAAGTCTTTTATGGGCCCCCACGGCCGACAATCTCTAAAATCCTGAATTAATTTATCTTCATATTCCTCCACTACATTCATTTTTTTCTCTGTCGAAACTTTCAATTGTTCTCATCACCCTGTTTTTTTCT
This sequence comes from Cherax quadricarinatus, assembly GCF_026875155.1. Taxonomy (NCBI): domain Eukaryota; kingdom Metazoa; phylum Arthropoda; class Malacostraca; order Decapoda; family Parastacidae; genus Cherax; species Cherax quadricarinatus. The sequence goes on from NC_069420.1 coordinate 261,862, forward strand.
GTGTTCATTTTAAAATTCCCCCAAAATTTTCCCCTAATCCTCGCCAACCTTTGCAACTTGTCTTCAAAAAATTTCCAAATTTCTCGCGAAGAAAAACTATTTTAAAATCCCATTTTGGGTATAGGTTTATTATTTTTTTTAATTACCCCTGCTACTTCTTTAAAATTTGTTTTAAAAAATTTTAACAAAAATACCCTTTTTGGTAATCCCAAGCATTCTACTTTTAATGGAAAATTTTTCCACTCGTTGTTAAGTTGGCAACGCATTCTCTTCACACGAGATGTCCTGGTTTTAACCCCTATTATGGGGTAAAACGCTGGGCCATTTTCCTTGCCCCTGCTGTCGCTGTTCACCTAGCAGTAAGTAGGCCCCGGGTGTTATTGACTGGGGGGGTGAATCTGGGAGGGGAAAAAGGGTTGACAGAATCAGGGTAGTAAGAGACAGTTCGATGAGTTTTTAAATTTCCGGGGTACCTGGCGGTGACCTTCCTAACAAATTTTTATTTTAACCTAAACTTCACTATCCGCAGAAAAATTTTTCTACTGTATAAGTTAACTTCCCTTATTCCATACACTTGCAACTCCCACATTTTTTATCTACCCAGTCAATAACCCTTTCTTTAAACCAAAAAAAAAGCAAAAATCTTACCCCCTTTTTATACTGCAGCAGCGATGCTTATTTTGGGTGTTAAAAGTGTTAAATAAGGACAAGTCATTGAAGGCAGTTTCTATATTTTTTAATAGATTATGTCACTGTAGTTGAATAATAAAAGTTTTTGACAAGAAACGGGGTTCAAACCCGTAAATATGTGTTTACCACACACACACACACCCCCACACCACACCACACCAACACATCCCAACAAAAAAGGCGAAGAAACAAAAAATTTGTTACTGTCAGAAGACAATTGGGTGGGGGACGTGTTTGGGAGCTAGTCTCACCTGTCATTTTTGGTTTGGGCATGAGGGACCCTAATACAGCCCCCTAAATGCAGTACCTCAAGACCGTAATCAACGTGTCCCTTAAAACCGCACACTCAGGGACCATCACCTGCAAGCCATCGCACATCTTAAACCCTTTCCTCCGTGAACCTTCCCTTGGGGTGGGTGGGGGTGTTCCCCTGAAAAGGGTTTTTAAGGTCTTTTGACTTGTTGTCCCTTTGCTTTGTCAAATTATCCTTCTTTTGGGTTTTTTAACCCATTTTTTTGGGGTTTAAATTTAAAAATCCACTGTTCTTTTGGTTTACCCAGTGTTTATGGGAGTGTTTTCGGTGGTTTAAACCATTGTCATTTTTTACTGTTCAGTCTTTGAACCCATTTTCGATTTAAGTCGCGTTCATCAAAACTAACCCCACTGTTCATCTTTTAACTCCCCTTTTGGGTTTTTTTTTTTCCCTTTATCCATTCTTTTGAACCCCCCTTCCCCCCTCTTCGGGTCAATTGAACCTGGCAATCAGTCATTTGAACCCATTTTTCGGTCGCCTGAATCAGGTGATCAGTCTGCTCAGCCTAAACCTCATGTTCCGTCGTAAACCCCATTTAAATGTGTGAGGGGGGAAGGGGTTTTTCTTGATAGAAACAAAAACGTAACTTCTTTGATTTTAAAAACTTATTTTTTAAATCTATCACATGAAGCAAAAAAAAAAAATTATTTTCTTTTATTTCTTAAGGTCAGTTATTTGAATATTTATAGTTGTTACTTAATTATTTATGCAAAAAAAAAACAAAAAAAAATCCATAAAAATTTTTTTTTTGTATATTCCCCGGAATTTTTTCTTCAATTCTTTTTTATTTTGCTTTTTAAAAAAAATGATGGAAAAAAAAAACATAGATTTAAAAAAAAAGTATTTTATGCTTTCAGAAATGGAAAAAATTTATCCCCTTATTTTTAACAATGCCATTTTCCTGTTAATTTTCCTGTGCACCGCAGACATGCAGATTTTTTTTTTTTTTTTTTTTTTTTTTTTTTTTTTTTTATGGAATTCACACAAAAATTCTATATATCTATAGGCACTGGTAAACAAGATACGGGAATGTAAAACAAAAAAATTCACGAGCATCCGTCCCCCAACTGAATTGGTAATTGAACCCCGTCCTGGTCAAATGAAACCCCCATTCGGGTTTTCTCAGATCACCACAAACCCCTTTATCCTCCATTAAACAAACCCTTTTCATTACCTAGGGGTTTATCCCCCTGTCGACACCTATAACTGGGGCAAAAACCCTGCGGCACCCCCCCAGTCGCGTGCTAAAAACCACGCTGGGGGAAATTGGGCCAAATCGGGCCATCGTGTTTTTTCAGCTATTTTCGGCATAACTTAGTGACCGGGGGGGTTTTAGCCTTTTCCCAACAACTTTTGTCCCTCGGGCCAGTAGTTAATGACACACTCGCACGATTTTACGGCTTCATGATTTGTTCTCCGTTTTTGCGTAACACAACATGAAGGCGGGATTTGGTTTTTGGTGTTTTGGTAATAGAGCAACTGACGCCTTTCGCCGTGTCGAGCCCAAGGATTGTTGTATATAGGGGGCATTGCGGTTTGACCGTAGATCCTAGTCGAGTGGTTCACTGTTCCAAATTGCTTGCTTTTGGGTTTCTTTCAAGCCTTGTTTTTTGTGTTTTTAAACTGATAAGAGGACTGAATTTTGAATCAGCTTAAAAAAGGGGTTTCACACTCCGGTGGGTTTCGTTATCGCATATGCCTTGTTTCACTGGTGTTTGGGATTGTTGGCTCTGTTGGAAAGACGTGATGTTGTTACCACATTATTACATGTTACGAGAGCGATGTTTTCGGCACTTTAACGGGAGTGGAATCTTATTTTAAAAGAAACTGTACTCTTGGTACTCTCCGGGGAAAAATTGATACTATTTGGGACCCGTTGAAGAAGTTTTGGAATTTTTGTCGACGAGAGTGATAGGTTTGGAAATTTTAGCAGCGAAAATCTTAAAAAAAGTGGTACTTTTGGTACTCTGTTGTAAAGTCTTAGCACTGTTGATCCGTTTGGATTTTTTTAAGAAGTGGGAATTAGCTGTTTACTTAAGGGTTAAAGTTTTACTCTGTTACGGAGTGTTTTACACTGTTGCTGATCTTTAGCGAGTTTAGTCTGTTTTATCGTTGCCCCGGGGGTTTATAAACTTGGGCTCTGGTGCAGCGAGTGTTGGGTTTTGTTTGGGCTGCGCCTGTTGCAAAAAAAAGTTATTTCGTTTAAAGTTCTGCTTCGTTGCCATAACGGAACGTTTTCTGTTTGGGATGTCTCAAAAACCTGAATATAACTATGTTAATGCCCCCGTGCTACCGTTATGTAACGTTCTGTTCCCAAAATTTTTCTGTTATTACGTTTAAAACAAGGACAAGGCGAAACGGCCACACCCGTTGCGCATGTATTTTTACGGGGTAGCGCTAAACCCCTTTGGGAAAAAACACAGTCCCGAGGGGCGTTACCCCCCAAAAAATTTTTTTATGCCTCTCCATGTTCAATCGCCTGGAGGCATAATTTTGATTAGTCCCCTTAGCATTTATTGCAGGGGGTCTTCCCTCAACCTAACAAAAGGTGTGCGACCAGACTTTTAAACGAGGGACTGACCCAATTTTTTTCCTGTACACGACTGACGAACCCGCGCACAGGGAAGACATTTCGCCAGGAAAAAAACCCAAAAATGAGGGTATTATCACCAAAAATTTCCCCCTCTTTATTATTTTTTTTTTTATTTGGTAACATTGGGAGATCATTTTTGGGGATCCATTTTTTTCGGAGAAAACTAAAAAAACAATTACCTGGCAAAATGTATTTAAAAAAACGGATTTGACCACGAAACAAGCCCGAAAACTCCGCTTTAAAAAAAACTCTCTCTCTCTTTCTCTACTCTCTCTCTCTCCTTTTCTCCCCTCTCTCCTCTCTCTCTCCTCTCTCTCTTTTTCTCTTCCTCTCTCTTCTCTCTCTCTCCTTCCAGGTTCCGTCAAACAAATTAAGGGTCATTAGTCTGGAAAACAGCCGAACACACACACTTCCCCTTTTTTGTACCTCGGGTTTTAAACCCTTCTTCTTTGTCATTTCTTTTTTTCACGCTCCTTTTTGCCTCTTTCCCTTCTTTCCAGCACCCCCTTTTTACGCTGCGAGTCTCTTTGGGGACACTCTGCTCACTAACCCAAGCGGAGATAAAAATTCCCGGGTGGAATTTTTTTAGTCGCGAATTTTCCTGGGAAATTAAACAAAACTTTGGGGAATTTTCTCTAAATTTAAGGGGCGTCCGGGTTATGGTCTCATTTATAAAACGAAAACAACGGATTACACTAATATTTATTCCTTTAGGGTTTTTTCTTTTTTTTCGGGGGGGAAAAGGAGCTGTGGTACGTGAGGACCCCGTTTCGGCCCAGGCCGACATACGGAGTAAAAAAATTTCCTTTTTAAAACCGACATCACTGAGGAATTTCGTCTCTTTTTTTGGTTGAATAACTTATAGGCAATTCCCTCTGAAAAAAACGTTTGGGGGTGGTGTGTGGTTGTGGTGTGTGTGTATATATATTAATTATATATTAAAAATTTTATAAATATAATATATATATATATATATAAAAAAAATTATATATATATAAATAAATTCGTACCGAATATGTAAAACTGGGCAATTAGCAAGAATTCATTTAAAAATAAGTGCATTTTAAAATTTTTCTCTTACCACGTTGAAAAGATAAAAATTTTACGTTAATGTTGATGTAAAAAATTCATATTTTTGCCACCAAAAGGAAAGAAAACTTACCTAAATCCTTATTATAAACAAGAAACAATTTATTTTAGCCTATCCTCCAACTAAATATATTTTAGTTTTAGCTTACAATAAATTTAATACTAATCAACAACAGTGAAATATATTTTTCTCGTAAAGGTTTCGAATGATTTATGGCGAAATCTATTGCATACACAAATTTTTCACTTGTCTATATGGCAAGATGAGCGTATGCATTTAAGCCAAGATCGCAAATTCTGCCTATTCGCACACATATAATATATATATATATATATATATATATATATATATATATAGTATATTAAATATATATATATATAAATATATATATAGATACAAACATATATATATATATATATAAATAATATATATATATATATATAAAAAAATATATATATATTTATAATATGCAATAAGATTCACAGTAATCATGTAATTTCAGAATATGCAAAACAACCACTCTGAAAGAATAGAGAAATTCCAAGCGCTTTCGTGACTACTCACATTTCAAGAACATGAAAGAAAAGTATTTCTAGCAACTTTAATAAAAGAGTTATCATACATTTCTTGGGTATTTTAAATCATTACCTATTTCATAAATTTTGGATATATCCCCTTCCCCCTCCTTCCCATTTCCCCTTCCCCCATTTCCCTTCCACCCTCACCTTACCCTCCATCTATAACTCAGGACTACAAAATCGTAAGCTCTCAAAAACATTAGAAAAACCTACAGTTTTTGACTTCTATCTTGATGCGAGGAATAATAGTGGGAATAGGAACAGTATTTGGTAGGTTTTCTGTAAATTTAAATTTGAATTCATTATTACCCTAAAAATTAAAAACATCTATAAAAGGCCAATGATTATTTTCTTTTCTTCAAACTCAACAGTAAAGTTTATAGAATGGGCTAAGCTATTTAATTTTCCAAGGAAATGGTGTATATCTACATTTTTGGGCATAAGACACAAAATATCATCAACATATCTGAACCATTTAGCTCTATTAGGGAGGGTTGTGTATATCAAGAAACTATAAAGAAATGAAAAAATGGTTGACGTAAGGTTCTTGCATGCACTAAGCGAGGCTTTTATCAGTGTCTGAGGAAAATCACTGGAAAAAATGTGCAAGAAATTCACACTTAAATCAGAACTGGAGGCTTTACACACTTTTTTTTTTTTTTTTCTTGAGATTAAGAAAAATGGAATCTTTTGAATCTGTGTGTTAACTAGGGAATGCTGTTTCTGACTGCCTTCAAGTTTTCAACGGTGGTGTGCTGTCTAGAAAGCAATGTTTTCCTTGTTATTGGGATCCAATGGTCTCAAGTTGCCAATTTGCCATTCTAACAATCTTAGATGATGTATTATTATGGGCACCACTAAACCTGGGAAATGGAAGGTAATCAGGTTTGGTCAAAGGAAGACATCATGAGGGTCTGAAAAAGTGTGATGCGGACTCACCGTGACAGATTACTTGGGTGTTGTAGTTGCTTCGAGGTGACGTACCTGTTTGGCTGGTATTATTCTTGTGTGTACACTCGCCTCGATGGATAAGGTTCTTTATCCCCACAGACGCTTCGGAGCACCATCCCCATTTTCCCCCATCATCGATCTACACATGGTTAATCTCATCTTTAATAGACCAATCTGCCGACAAGTTTACTCCCAAATATGTACACTCATTTTCTTCATACTTCCTCCAATCTGGTATCTGGTTCTTCGCTCTCCAGATGTCTTGTTACTCTCGTCTCTTTGATCCTTCTTATGCTCACTTTTAATTACCCTCCTTTAGGTAGGCACCCTAATTCCTCCATCAGCCTTTACAACTAATCTTCAGAATCTCCCAAATGATCCGTGTCATCGATAAAAAAAAAGCAACTGTGGCAGTTTCCACCTTGCCTCAGCCAACATATCTTTTAATTCCATACCTCACCCCAATACCCTGCTGTTTACTTCTTCTACAAACTTCTTTATAAATATGTAAAGCAACCAATGGAGACATAACACTGAAAAATAACCCCTCGCCTACATACCATAACCTGAGCTGCACAATCCTCACAAGTAACTTACAGCTTTGAGCAACCTACCACATATTCCATACATTTGCAACATCTGCCGTAATACTCTCCTATTTTCTGTGTTTTTATACGTCCATAAAAGCGACAAAAAGCCCGTACCTGTATCTGTGTATTGTTCATTAAAATGTTTCAGTGTAAATACTTGACCTACACGTCCCCACCACCTCCTAAATCCTCTCTTCTTCGCAGTCCAAAGTTCTGTCTTACGCTTAATAATAACAAACACACACACAAACACACACTCAAAAAAACTTGGCCCAATAATAAAATTCTAATGGAAATGTTTAATATTATTATTATCACACTGGCCGATTCCACCAAGGCAGGGTTGCCCGAAAAAGATAAAACTTCAACCCATCATTGTCACTCCATCACTGTCTTGCCAATGGTGCTTTACGCTACAGTTTTTTAAACTGCAAACATTGAGCACCTCTTAACAACCCTTCATCAGAGTCAGACACTGCACTTCCCATCTCCAGGACTCAAGTCCGGCCTGCCGTTTCCTTACCTCTCCTAAATGTTTACTTTGGCTCACACTCCAACCAGCACGACAAGTATTAAAACCATTTGTCTCCATTCATTCCTATCAACCAAAACACGCTCAACGCTATGCCTTCTGAAGTCCAATCCCCCTCACACACAAAACTTTACCCCCTCGCCTCCAACCTTTTCCTAGGCCGACCCCTACCCAGCTTTCCTCCACTACAGACTGAATACACTCTTGAGTCATCCTGTTTCGCTCCATTCTCTCTGCATGTCCGAACCACCTCAACAACCCTTCCTCAGCCCTCTGGACAACAGTTTTGGTAATCCGCACCTCCTCCTAACTTCCAAACTACGAATCTCTGCATTATATTCACACCACACATTGCCCTCAGACATGACATCTCCACTGCCTCCAGCCTTCTCCTCGCTGCAACATTCATCACCCATGCTTCACACCCATATAAGAGCGTTGGTAAAACTATACTCTCATACATTCCCCTCTTTGCCTCCAAGGACAAAGTTCTTTGTCTCCAAGACTCCTAAGTGTACCACTCACCCTTTTCCCCTCATCAATTCTATGATTCACCTTATCTTTCATAGACCCATCCGCTGACACGTCCACTCCCAAATATCTGAATACATTCACCTCCTCCATACACTCACTCTCCAATCTGATATCCAATCTTTCATCACCTAATCTTTTTGTTATCCTCATAACCTTACTCTTTCCTGTATTCACTTTTAATTTTCTTCTTTTGCATAACCTACAAAATTCATCCACCAATCTCTGCAACTTCTCTTCAGAATCTCCCAAGAGCACAGCGTCATCAGCAAAGAGCAACTGTGACAACTCCCACTTTGTGTGATTCTTTTTCTTTTAACTCCACGCCTCTTGTCAAGACCCTCGCATTTGCTTCTCTTACATCCCCATCTATAAATATGTTAAACAATCAAGGTGACATCACTCATCCTTGTCTAAGGCCTACTTTTACTGGGAAATAATTTCCCTCTTTCCTACATACTCTAACTTGAGCCTCACTATCCTCGTAAAAACTCTTCACTGCTTTCAGTAACCTACCTCCTGCACCATACACCTGCAACATCTGCCACATTGCCCCCCTATCCACCCTGTCATACACCTTTTCCAAATCCATAAATGCCACAAAGACCTCTTTAGCCTTATCTAAATACTGTTCACTTATGTGTTTTACTGTAAACACCTGGTCCACACACCCCCTACCTTTCCTAAAGCCTCCTTGTTAATCTGTTAGCCTATTCTCCGTCTTACTCTTAATTCTTTCAATAATAACTCTACCATACACTTTACCAGGTATACTCAACAAACTTATCCCCCTATAATTTTTGCACCTCTTTTGTCCCCTTTGCCTTTATACAAAGGAACTATGCATGCTCTCTGCCAATCCCTAGTACCTTACCTCTTCCATACATTTATTAAATAATTGCACCAACCACTCCAAAACTATACCCCACCTGCTTTTAACATTTCTATCTTTATCCCATCAATCCCGGCTGCCTTACCCCCTTTCATTTTACCTACTGCTTCACACGAACTTCCCCACACTCACAACTGGCTCTTCCTCACTCCTACAAGATGTTATTCCTCCTTGCCCTATACACGAAATCACAGCTTCCCTATCTTCATCAACATTTAAACAATTCCTCGAAATATTCCCTTCATTCTTCCCAATACCTCTAACTCTCCATTTAATAACTCTCCTCTCCTATTTTAACTGACAAATCCATTTGTTCTCTAGGCTTCCTTAACTTGTTAATCTCGCTCCAAAACTTTTTCTTATTTTCAACAAAATTTGTTGATAACATCTCACCCACCTCTCATTTGCTCTCTTTTTACATTGCTTCACCACTCTCTTAACCTCTCTCTTTTTCTCCATATACTCTTCCCTCCTTGCATCACCTCTACTTTGTAAAAACTTCTCATATGCTAACTTTTTCTCCCTTACTACTCTCTTTACATCATTCCACCAATCGCTCCTCTTCCCTCCCGCACCCACCTTCCTGTAACCACAAACTTCTGCTGAACACTCCAACACTACATTTTTAAACCTACCCCATACCTCTTCGACCCCATTGCCTATGCTCTCATTAGCCCATCTATCCTCCAATAGCTGTTTATATCTTACCCTAACTGCCTCCTCTTTTAGTTTATAAACCTTCGCCTCACTCTTCCCTGATGCTTCTATTCTCCTTGTATCCCATCTACCTTTTACTCTCAGTGTAGCTACAACTAGAAAGTGATCTGATATATCTGTGGCCCCTCTATAAACATGTACATCCTGAAGTCTACTCAACAGTCTTTTATCTATCAATACATAATCCAACAAAGTACTGTCATTTCGCCCTACATCATATCTTGTATACTTATTTATCCTCTTTTTCTTAAAATATGTGTTACCTATAACTAAACCCCTTTCTATACAAAGTTCAATCAAAGGGCTCCCATTTTCATTTACACCTGGCACACCAAACTTACCTACCACACCCTCTCTGAAAGTTTCTCCTACTTTAGCATTCAGGTCCCCTACCACAATTACTCTCTCACTTGGTTCAAAGGCTCCTATACATTCACTTAACATCTCCCAAAATCTCTCTCTCTCCTCTACATTCCCTCTTTCTCCAGGTGCATATTCGCTTATTATGACCCACTTTTCGCATTCAACCTGTACTTTAATCCACATAATTCTTGAACTTACACATTCATATTCTCTTTTCTCCTTCCATAACTGATCCTTCAACATTACTGCTACCCCTTCCTTTGCTCTAACTCTCTCAGATATTCCAGATTTAATCCCATTTATTTCCCCCCACCGAAACTTCCCTACCCCCTTCATCTTTGTTTCGCTTTGGGCCAGGACATCCAACTTCTTTTCATTCGAACATCAGCAATCATCTGTTTCTTGCCATCCGCACTACATCCACGCACATTCAAGCATCCTAGTTTTATAAAGTTTTTCTTCTTCTCTTTTTTAGTAAATGTCTACAGGAGAAGGGGTTACTAGCCCATTGCTCCCGGCATTTTAGTCGCCTCATACACACCATGGTTTTTTTTTTTGGGAAGATTTTTTTCCCCTTCCCCAGGGCAATAGAAGAAAAAAAGAAGAAAAAGAGCTTTTTAGAAAAAGGAAAAAAACCTAGATGTATGAATATATTTTTCATGTGCGTGCCCTGTGAATGTGCCCAAAGTGTAATAGGAGTAGAAGATATCCTTTTATTGCGTTTTAGAACAGAAAAAAAAACCCACAATCCAAAACCATCATGAAAAACAGTTAAGGTTTCTGTTTCACAGTCTGACACTATCACTTTGCTTCTAAAAAAAACCCCACAAAATTTCTTTTGTTTTTTTTTTCATCCCAAAAAGTTAGCTTTAAACCCATTTTTAATTTCTACCATGTTTTTTTTTGTGCTAAATTTTGATAAAAAAAATTCCCCCTTATTAGTGTCATGTCTTAATTAAATTAGTCTTCAAATCCTTTAAAAAATCAAAATTTTTTCTGCGAATTTCGAGATAGATTATTTTCGCCGTAAAATAATTCTCCCTAAAGAAAATGTATTATCTCCCTTTTAACCACGAGTAAACGAATATGTGGGGCAAACGAGATGTGTGGGGAAATACGAAAATGTGTGAGTAAAACGGGTTTAAAAAAGCGATACTATTTCTCATTGACTCTTTTGCAAAATTCACTTTTTTAAATTCATCAATTTTTTCCAAATTCGCAGAATATCATAAAAATTTTATGAAATAAAATTTGCAAAAAAAATATAAATTTAAATTTGTTGACTATAAGTAAACACGGAATAAAAAAACTGAGCAATAATGAATTTTTTTTTAAAGGGCAAAATTTAGGCCTCTATTTCGTTGCTGCGGACATTTTTACTCTTACAAGAGTCTTCTTTGAACTGCAAGACCCCTTTCTTTTGAACTTGCAAGAGCCTTCTTACAGTACGCTTTGTTGAAGGTGTACGTTGTTGAAGTTGCTGTCGTTACGGGTCTGCGTCGTTACAGTTGATGCTGCTGTTAGGGTGCTTCGTCTTACTGGTGCTGCTGTCGTTACGGTGGCTGCGTTACATTGATGCGCGTTACGGGTGTGCTGTCGTTACATTTGATGTGTTAGGTGTGCTGTCTTTACAGTTGAGTTGCTGTTACGGTCTTTTATCTTACTGGTTGGGCGCCATGATTATGCTGTAATGTGTATGCTCTTACTGTTTCTGACACTAGCTGCGACAAGGGCCTGTTTCTCTTACTGTTGGCTTTTTGCAATGAAAATGTCCGTGCCTCCCCCGTGTTAACACCTAAGCGTCCAGATAACTCGTGGCCCCTTATTGCCTCAGCCACATTGTCGGGGGAAGGGGAAAGGGATCTTCCCCCCACTGAAAACCCCGATCACGAAAAGGTTTAAACCCCTGTGTGATGCTTTCGCTTATTTGAGAGGTTTCGACACTTTAACGCCAGGGGAAGGGTTTCGACCCCTTCGTGATTCTCAAACGCTTATATGTGATGGTTTTCTGACATTTTTTAACGCCAAGGGAATGTTTCGTTTCCCTTTTCTGTGATGCTCACGCTTTAAAAAAATGGTTTCTGTTGACATGTCTAATTCTTCACTTGCGTATTGGCACCATATATATACAACAAAAATACAGGGGCAACATCAAATAAAAAAATTTTTACCTAAAAAAAAAATGGAAAAAAATTTCTGGGGGCTAACTCAAAATTTATTTTCGGGTTTTAAGGGCAAAGTTCGAAATTTTTTTTGCACTTGAATGGGCCTAAATTTTTTTGAAATTTATCGCAATTTCCTAAATATTTGGGGATATATACTGAAATGTGTGTAGGTTAATTATATTTCAGGGGTTTAATAACAGTACGTTAAAATTTGTCAGGGGAATTATATTGTGCTTTAAATTTTATTGTAGGGTTATATTGAGTTAATTTTAGGGTTAAATTTTGGGGTAAGGTAATTATTTTGGGGGGGGGAATTTTATGGGGAAGGGGTTTTTTACTAAGGGGGAAAAATTTTGTTTTTTTAATTGCAGGTTAATTATACGCAGGTTAATTATATTGTAGAGTTAAGCAGCGGAAGGACAAAAAAGTTGGGAAATGGGGAAATTAAAAAAAAAAAAATTTTGTAGTTCAGAGGTCTGAAACACTTGTTTTCTTTTGTTGAGTCATAAGGTTTTTAAAGTCTTCGACTACACAAGCTCATTTAAGGGTATATGTACCTGGTGTGATTTATATATAATATATATATATAATTATTATATATATATATATAGAAAGAGAGAGAGAGAGGAAAGGTTTCCTAAAACACTTTCTCCTTACGTATCGTTTCCGTTTATGTTTTTAATTCCCCTTTTCCCTTCCTGCCTTCATTTCTGTTTTCATTCCCGATTTTATTCCTGCCTTCATTCCTGCCTTTATTCCTGTTTTTATTCCTTTATTCCCGCCTTTATTCCGCCTCATTCCGCCTTCATTCCTGCCTTCATTCCTCCTTTTTTCCCACCTTCCTGCCTTCATCCTGCCTTCATTCCTGCCCTTTATCCTGCCCCCTTCCTGCCTTATTTCTTCCTTCATCCTTTCATTCCCGCTTTCATTCCTGCCTTTATTCCCGCCCTTTATTCCCTGCCTTCTTTCCCACCCTTTATTCCTGCCTTCATTCCCGCCTTTATTTTTGCCCTCTTCCTGCCCTCATTCCTGCCTTCTTCCTGCTTTCATTCCTGCCTTCATTCCTGCCTTCATTTTCCCGCCCCCCTTTCCCCCCTCATTCCCCCTTTATTCCCGCTTTAAAACCCGCCTTTATTCCTGCCTTTATTCCCGCCCTCATTCCCGCCTTTTATTCCTGCTTTTATTCCCGCTTTCATTCCTGCCTTCATTCCTCCTTCATTCCCGCCCTCTTCCCCCTTCATTCCGCTTTCATTCCTCCTTCATTCCTGCCTTCATTCCTGCTTTTATTTCCGCCTTTATTCTGCCTTCATTTCCCAAAATCCCCACCATCATTACACCATCTATCATTCATAAAAATTTTGAATATAAATTTTAATTAAAATTTCAAAAAGCGTGGTTTTTCAACAGTTCAAAAGTTACCCAAAGTTCAATGAGCCGCGCGAGATCAACGTTTTTGGAAATGATACCCCTTGCTGACTATGCCGAGTTTTTGCTTTTGTTGGGGTTTTCATAAAAGTTTTTTTTTTTTTTTTCAATAAATCATGCAACCTTTTGCAGATTTGTTTATACTGTTGCGCGGGGTTTGTATCGTCAGTGTTCTTTTCCCCATAGCGATGAAATTCTGAAAGCAGGCAACATTTTCCTCTCTCTCTTCTTCCCCCTCTCTTCTTGTGTTTGGGGGGGGGTGTGGGGGTGTGTGTGTGGTGTGTGTGTGTGTGGGTGGTGTGTGTGTGTGTGGTATATCTGTTTTCCCCCCCTGTGTCCTGTCTCTCTCTCTCTCTCCCTTTTTCTCTCTCTTCTGGTGTTGTTGTGTGTGTTGTGGTTGGGGTGTGTGTATCTGTCTCTCTCTCTGTCTCTCTTCTCTCTGTCTTTCTGTCTCTGTCTCTCTCTCTCTCTCTCTCTTTCTCTTCTCCCTTTTTCTCTCCTCCTCTCCCCTCTCTCTGTCTCCCTCCCAAAAAGTCTTACAAATGCCCCGATCAACTCAGCTAGGAGTGCTACCCCCATGCTAGTGCTAGGGCTCCTTTATTGGGAAAAAATGGGGCACCTTCCCTTTAAAACAAAATTGACTGTTTTCTATTCTGTTGGTATTTTATAAAATAATAATAAAAACAGACCTTCAAACACACCGTGATTTCGAGCGAAAAATTTTTTTAAGAACACACTTGGGGTTCATCAGAGACTCAGCTCACATTGATGGGGCCCGGTTCGTTCCATTTGGGTGAAACACTTAGGTAGAATAAAATCACTTGATGGAATGATTTTAGGCAAAGGGAAATCTCTTTGCTTTTTTTAAAGTGAGGTAGGATAACACCTCGAACTGTATGACTGAGAAAACTAAAAACTATTTCCTTTGTCAGGTGAGGAACTTAGGTCGAATCAGCAACTTAAACCACTTCGAACTTAAAAAACATTCCTAACCAGTAAACTTGAAGAATAAAATCAAAAATAGACGAAAACATCGTTATAAAAACCCAACATTTCCTTTAATAATAAAAATTAATAATTGCCTTGACTCCACACTAAAGAATTCCCTTTCATCTTTCTGGCTCTCCTGATCTGGTTTCCCGCGTTTTAAACCCTTTTTATCCTTTTACGGGGTTATTCTGTTTGTCTCTAACTTGGGAGTGTCTTTGGTGTATGTCTCCTCTGCTTCATTTTCTTTTAGTTTCGTTAGTCTAGCTTTTTTCGCTCCTGTGTTTGTCCCAGGGTAGTATTTCTTGGATTAATTTTCTTTGGTAGCTCACTCAGCTAGTATTTCCCAGACTAGGGCCCTCCCAACTAGTCCATCCAGTCTAGTCCACCCAAACCCGGGAATTGTAGTCTCTAAGAGAGTGATCTTCAGGTCCGATCCAAATTTAAAACTTTTCTTAAGTCTTTCCTTCCAATTACCATCGGCTTAGTCCGTATTTTTAAAAGAAATCTTTTTAAGTAAGACCATCCTATTGGGTGTGAAAAGGGTTTTTTGAATTATTAACAAAAATGGGATCGAAATGTTCTGCCAATAGCAGAGACAAAAAGAAACATCGAACGAATTTTGGTTCACGTGAGTTTCTCTGGCTGTGGCGATTTTATTTGGTTAAGATATACGTTTAGCAAAGTTTTTCCCCAGGTATAAACAATATATA
>NC_069420.1:277491-303399 GCF_026875155.1 Cherax quadricarinatus
GGGATTTCTATTGCTAAGGTGGGTAAAATTGTTATGGAGGGAAGTTGTAGGTAAACAAAGTTGTAGGTAAATTTGGGGTTGCCAGGGTAAATGTAAATGGGAAGCTTAATTGAGCTATGTGAACAAAAAAATTTGGTAATAAGTAATACATTTATTTTTATGAAAAAGCGGATAAATAAATATTTACAAGGTATGATGTAGCAAGTATTGAAGTAGTTTGTAGATTATGTATTGGTGGATAAAAGGTTGATGGGTAGGCTTCCAGGATGTACGTGTTTTATAGAGGGGCAACTGATACTTCGGGATCATTATTAGTTGTAGTACAGTTAGAGGAAGAGGTAGATGGGGAAAGAGGAAGGTGGCAACAAACAAGTAAGAGGGAGTGTGAAAGTGTATAAACTCAAGGGAGGAGGAAGTTCGGGTGAGATATAAGGACTGTTGGCACGAAATGTGGGCAGTGCAAAGATGCGTAGAGGGGGGGGTAGAAGGGGTTGGAATAGTTTTTAAAAAATGCAGTAGTATTAGTATGTGGGGCAGAAGTTTGTGGTTATAGGAGGGTGGGGGCAGGAGGAGGAAGAGGTGTGGACTGGTGGAATGATGAAGTAAAGGGCGAAATAAAAGAGAAAAGGTAGTTAGAGAGGTTTTTTACAAAGCAAGATAGTGTTATAAGACGAGCAGAGTATATGGAGAGTAAAAGAAAGGTGAAGAAGAGATGGTGAGGAGAGTGCAAAAAGGAGAGCAGCTGACTAGAGTGGAGAGGCATGTCAAGAAAATTTAATGAAAATGGAGTGAGTTAAACAAGTTAAGAAAGCCTAGGGAAAGTATGGATTTGTCAGTTAAAAACAGAGTAGGGGAATTAGTAGATGGGGAGAAAGGGAAAGTATTATTGGTAGATGGCGAGAATATTTTGAGAACTTTTAAATGGTTGATGATGAAAGGGAGGCGGTAATTTTCATGCACTGGCCTGGGGAGGTTAGGTATACCATCTTTTAGGAGTGAAGAAGAGCAGAATGTAAACTGTGGTGGAAGTACGTGAGGCATTACGTAGAATGAAAGGGGTTTTTAAAGCAGCTGGAACTGATGGGATCATGACAGAAATGTTAAAAGCAGGGGGGGATATAGTGTTGGAGTGGTTGGTACTTTTGTTTAATAAATGTATGAAAGTGGGAAGGTACCTAGGGATTGGCAGAGAGCATGTATAGTCCCTTTATGTAAAGGGAAAGGGGACAAAAGAGACTGTAAAAATTATAGAGGAATAAGTTTACTGAGTATACCAGGAAAGGTATACGGTAGGGTTATAATTGAAAGAATTACGTATTAAATAATTCAGGTGCTATTTTTTAGCTTAAGACTTTTTACTTTGTTTTATACTTAATTCTAACTATAGATTCACTACAAATCTTATGATTACAAGCATTGATCCTGATACCAACCTCTTATTTAATGACTTAAATGAATCAAACAGTTACTGTAATTACTACACTGCAGAACAATCAAAGGCACTTCTCAGTGCCAACAACAACATAACTATCTTTAACTACAATATCAGATCTTTAAGCAAGCATTACGATGACCTCATAGCATTACTAAATTCTAACATGCCAATATGACCATCATTACACTAACTGAACTGGCTAAAGCCTGATAGTACAGATGTCTATGCCATTCCTGGTTACACAGCCATACACAACTGTAGGCCAGGACCAACAAGGGGGTGGCACAGCCATATACTACTCAGGACAACTAGAATGTATCTCTAATACGTGCACAAGGGCATGAACATGGGGATATATAATAGCCAAATTCAATCCAAATACCTCAAAAACCTCTCACATTGATAACATTCTACAGAGTTCCACCAGACTCAAACATTAGCCAATTTTAGTCAAAAACCTGGGAAGTTATGATAACTGTTGCACGCATGACAAAAGATCACTTCTTACTCTCAGGTTGACTTCAATATAAATTCCTGCAAGACCAGAACCCACACGTTACCTGGAATTCACAAACAATGAGTAACTGTATGTGCTACCCAACGTAACAAAACCATCAAGGTTACAGAGACTAGTGTATTCCATACTTGACCACATCTGGACCAACACCATATCCCTTTAAAATCAGGCATAATTACAGATAATCACCACAGGACCACTACCCACTTTCCTCAAACAACTCTTGGTTAAAATACCCAGGGGAACACTACTAAAGTCACCTACAGACTTCACAATGAGGCAGCCATTAATAACTTCACAAACAGCAGTAGCAAACCCATTTTTTTTTAGGGACTGGCAACATGAGCAAGAAATCTATACAGTATTGGCGAATGTATTAATAATTTTCCTAAAAAGACCCGATTCATCTATATAAGCACTGCCTAAAAAAAACTAAACAGATGACAGCTAAGAGACTGAAACTTTCCCTGGCTAACACCCAGGCATTCTCAAATTCATAAATACAAAACACCAATAATGAAAACAGTACAAGAATGGATCACATACCAGAGACCAAACAAGAACGTTACTCGTCAAATCCTAACCAGCCTGTATAGAAGGGCAAAAAAAATTGTAATTATGGAGAACAGTTATCCAAATTAGAGGTGATATTAAAAAAGACCTGGAAAACCCTATCAGAATTCTAGGAACAAAAAGATATCACGAATATAGCGAATAAATTATGCAAAAATCAGATAACCCCAACTCCCACAACAGGTAACAGCAAACAGACTCGATGATTTCTTCTCCATATAGGAAAAACCTGTCAATAAATCAAGACTCAAGATACCCCACCAAATGGACTACCTCACCGGCAACTACCCGAACACACTGTTTCATAGCTCGACTAACCCATAACGAAAGTCTCCCTTATTATCAACACAATAAAAAACAAGGCAGGAGATGAATTTAAATACCTTACCACCCTTTATATACAAAAAAAGTGTCACAAGTGCTATCACCAATCATTGCAAACACTCTTTAAAAACAAATCCATTGAATCCTCCACCTTCCCTACAGTACTAAATAGCAACGGTCACCCCGATCCACCAAAGGAGGAGACAAAAACAGAGTTGAATAACTATAGGCAAATATCCAATTTACACCCTCTCTCAAAAATCTTGAAAAACTTTAATTTCATAAACGAATCTTCACTCTACCTTATCTCCTCCAAAACATACTCAACCCTGGCCAATTTGGATTCAGGCCTAATAAAAACTACATGATGCTTTATACACATGCTAGAACATTATTACACTGCAATAGAGAAAAAAAGAAGTCCCCTGGGGTGCTTCATTGACTTACGTAAAGGCTTATGAACAGTTGACCATGACTTGTTCCACGTTTAAAATTGTCAACTATGGTATAAGAGGGCCAACTCCCTCAAAATACCAAGTCATTACATCAGCAACAGAAGCCAATATGTGTAGCAAATGGGGCAAACTTTCTGCACAACCAAATTCAGTTGGAGTCCCACAGGGAAGTGTCCTTGGCCCTCTTCTCTTTCCTATACATAAAAAGACCTTCCAAAATGCTTCGCATTACTCAAACCACACTATTTGCAGATGACAACTACATCGTCTTCTCCCAACCCGAGCCCAGTCACGCTAGCCAATACTGTAAATACCGAATTACAGAAATATCTACCTGGATGAGGGACTAACTAAACTTACACTAAAAACATTGACAAAACCTACTTCATTCAGTTTGGTAAACAGTGCTACAGATGTCCCTTCTTAACAAATGATAAAAGGATCCCTTTCACAAAGCGAACAGAGGGGGAAAATTCTTAAGAATCCAAACCTTGATAATTGACAAATTTCTACACATATACACAAATTTCTAGAAAATTTCCAAGTCTGTAGGCATAATATCGAAGATACGGTACTTGCCTCCACTGTCAGCCCTCCTGGCCCTTCCCTATATCACTCTCTTATGTACCCCTACTCTACACCTATGGAATTTGTGCATGGGCTCAACAGTCAAGTAACCTTTCAGCACTAATTACCTAACAAAAGGCTGCAGTTAGTTAGAATGATAAATTCTCACTACAGGCAGCACACACTCCCACAATATTCATACACTTAAACCTAACTCACCATACAAAACATCATACTTATTACTGCACCTATTACATACATAGAAACACTAACTCTGATATTAACCCTCCCTCAAACATCTCCTTGCAACCTCAACAAGAAAACATGACCTTAAAACACCAAGGCACAGATCACTCTTTGATGTTCTCGTGTCAATCTCACACACTATGCAACAAACTCAATGCACATTAAAAGGCCCTAAATCTGGAATTCATTTACATGTAACTATAAAAGAAACACTACCTGTTTATAAATTCAAGTCTCTTCTCAAAGATCACTTACTCACCCCAACCAAATAAATACTGAATAACTGAACCTATAAATTGTATATCTTAAATGTTTCTCTCAATTCTATCACATAAATGTTAAACTAAAACCCAATCTATAACTTTATTATTTTTTAAATACATACCTAACAGAATCTCTTCTATGAATGTACAACAAAGCATGCAACCATCATGACCTGTCTTTGTAATACTCATTGTGCTTTATAGTATCTGTTTACATTAAAGTTTTATCACTGATTTTCATCATTGCTTAGTTTATTCTTAAGTTATTTTTAAGCCAGCCGTAATGTATGCATAGTATAAGTGGCTTTGGCTTGCTGCTCTTATCTGTATTTTTTTGTACCTCTGTAAGTGTGCTCAAATTGTCTAAAAAATAATTAAATATAAATAATAGGATTGCGGGCATGAGCAAGGAGGCTTCAGGAGGTGGGTAGGGGATGTGTGATCAAGTGTTTACATTGAAGCATTTATTGTGAACTGGATTTAGAACAGTGAGATGGGCTTAGGGAAGTTTTTATTGCATTTATGGGATTTAGAAAGGATATGATAGAATGGATAGAGGAGCAAATGTGGCAGATTGTTAGCAAGTATATGGAATAGGTGGTAAGTTACTAAATGCTGTTTAGCTTTTTATGAAGGATAGTGAGGCTCCCTAGGTATAGGGTAGCGACAAGAGAGGGAAAATACTTCCGGTAAAAGTAGTCTTAGACAGGGGATGTGTTAATGTCACCATGGTTGGTTTAATATATTTTAGGATGGGGTTGTAAATGAAAGTAATTGCTAGGGTTGTTTGGGGAGGGGGTGGAGTTTTAATTATAGGGAATCAAATTTCAAAATGGGAATTGACACAGTTACTTTTTGCTGATGATTACTGTGCTTATGGGAGATTCTCAGAAAAATTGCGAGGTTAGTGGGATGAGTTTGAGAATGTGTGTAAAGGTAAGGAAAGTTGAAAGTGAACATAGAAAGAGTAAGGGTGGGGTATCAAATGATTTAGATAAAGAAAAAATTGGATATCAAATTGGGGAGGGGGAGTATGAAGAAGTGAATGTTTTCAGATACTTGGGAGTTGACGTGGTCGGTGGTATGGATTTATGAAGGATGAGTTTACTCATAGAATTGATGAGGGTAAAAAAAGGTGTGAGTGTGCGTTGAGGTATATGTGGAGGTCAAAATACGTTATCTATGGAGGCAAAGAAAGGGGAATGTATGAAAGTTATAGTAGTACCAACACTATATGATGTGAAGCTTGGGTGTAAATGCAGCAAGCGAGGAGACGGTTGGAGGCAGTGGAGATGTCCTGTTTAAGGGCAATGTGTGGTGTAAATATTATGCAGAAAATTTCGGGAGTGTGGAACTTGGAGAAGGTGTGGAGTTAATAAAGCATTGGTCAGAGGGCAGAAGAGGGGTTGTTGAGTGGTTTGTCATTTAGAGAGAATGGATCAAAGAAAAAATAGAATGACATAGAAAGCATATAAATCTAAAGGGGAAGGGAAGGAGGGGGAGGGGTCGTCCTCGAAAGGGTTGGAAAGAGGGGGGTAAAGGTGGGTTTGTGTGCGAGGGGCATGGACTTCCACAAATGCAGTGCATGTAGCGTTGTTAGATAGGAGTGAATGGAGACGAATGATACTTGGGTCTGACGATTGTTGGGGTTTGTGAGCAGGGTAATATTTAGTGAAGGGATTCAGGGAAACGGTTATTTTCATATATTAGTCGGACTTGAGTCCTGCAAATGGGAACTACAATGCCTGCACTTTTAAAGGAGGGGTTTGGGACTATTGGCAGTTTGGAGGGATATGTTGTGTATCTTCATACGTATATTCGCTTCTAAACTGTTGTTATCTGAGCACCTCTGCAAAAGCAGTGATAATGTGAGGTGTGGTGAAAGTGTTGATTGAAGAATGTATTTCTTTATTTGGGGATTTCTTTCTTTTTTTGGGGTCACCCTGCCTCGGTGGGAGACGGCCGACTTGTTGAAAAAAAAAAAAAAAAAAATGTATATATATTTAATATAATATATATATATATTATATATCTATAATATTATTATATTATATATGTGTGTGTGTGTGTGTGTGTGTGTGTGTACTTGTGTGTGTATATTATATATATATATATAATTATATATATATATATATATATATATATTATATATCTCTATATAATATATATATCTATATATATATTATATATATATATACATAATTATATATTTACAACACATATACCTATACAGTGGACCCTCGCCTAACGATAGTAATCCATTCTGAGAGCTCAAACGTTAGCGCGAAATTATCGTTAAGCGAAATTAATTGTCCCCATAAGAAATAATGGAATCAAATAAAACCGTTCCTGACACCCCAAAGTTTATTAAAAAAAAAAATTTTTCCACATGAAATATAAATTTTAATACACACAAACTGAAGAAGACATGCAACAGTTACATGACACTTACTTTATTGAAGATCTGGGTTGAGAGATTGATGGATGGGATGGAGAGGACGAATGTTGATGGTGTTTGTTTTAGAAGGGGAATCCCCTTCTATTAGGACTTGAGGTGGCAAGTCCTTTTCGTGGTTATCCCTTCTTTTAATGCCACTACTAGACAGCTTCAGAGTCTCTGGACCTCTGTGCACAACAAATCTGTCCATAGAGGCCTGTACCTTTTTCCCGTTCCTTTGAAACATTCCTAAAGTGTTTCACAACATTGTCAGTGTAATAGTCACCAGCACAGCTTGCAATAGCTGTGCGAGGATGATTTTCATCAAAAAAGGTTTGCACTTCAAGCCACTTTGCACATATTTCCTTAATCTCTGAAGTAGGCAACTTCCTCAATTTCTCTATCCCCTCCTCCGGAGCAGTTTCCTCAGGTCTGGCCTCTTGCTGTTGATGATCTAGCAGCTCATCAGTGGTTAGTTCTTCATTGTCCTCCTCCACCAACTCTTCCACATCCTCCCCACTAACTTCCAACCCCAAGGACTTCCCCAATGTCACAATTGATTCCACAAGTGGCATAGGATTCTCAGGGTTAGCCTCAAATCCTTCAAAATCCCTTTTGTCTACACATTCTGGCCACAGTTTTTTCCAAGCTGAGTTCAAGGTCCTCTTAGTCACTCCCTCCCAAGCCTTACCTATAATGTTTACACAACTGAGGATGCTAAACAAACCATACCCCCGGCCGGGATTGAACCCGCGGTCATAGAGTCTCAAAACTCTAGCCCGCGGGTTCAATCCCGGCCGGGGGTATGGTTTGTTTGCAATCGTGTCATTACGATTTCTTAAGTCGTGAGGATGCTAAAGTGATCTCTCCAAAACTCTCTTAGAGTCAATTGAGTTTCTGAGGTCACTACAAAGCACCTTTCAAACATAGCTTTTGTGTACAGTTTTTTGAAGTCTGTAATGACCTGCTGGTCCATGGTCTGCAGGAGAGGAGTGGTATTAGGAGGCAAAAACTTGACCTTAATGAAGCTCATTTCCGCAGAAAGTTGCTCTGCCACGTCTGAAGGATGACCAGGAGCATTGTCTAATGCCAGGAGGCACTTAAGGTCCAATTTATTTTCCAGGAGGTAATTTTTCACAGTGGGGGCAAATGCATGGTGTAACCAGTCATAGAAAAAGTCCCTAGTGACCCATGCCTTACTGTTTGCCCTCCACAGCACATACAAATTAGCCTTGAGGACACTGTTTTTCCTGAACACACACGGAGTTTCAGAGTGATACACCAATAAAGGCTTCACTTTGCAATCACCACTAGCATTAGCACACATCAACAGAGTAAGCCTGTCTTTCATAGGCTTATGTCCTGGGAGTGCCTTTTCCTCCTGAGTAATGTAGGTCCTGTTTGGCATTTTCTTCCAAAACAGGCCTGTTTCGTCACAATTAAACACTTGTTCAGGTTTCAGTCCTTCACTGTCTATGTACTCCTTGAATTCCTGCACATATTTTTCAGCCGCTTTGTGGTCCAAACTGGGAGCCTCACCATGCCTTATCACACTATGTTTGGCACTACAATTCTTAAATCTCTCAAACCAACCTTAGCTGGCCTTACATTCACTCATATCACCACTAGTTGCAGGCATTTTTCTAATTAAATCCTCATGCAACTTTCTAGCCTTTTCACATATGATCGCTTGAGAGATGCTATCTCCTGATATCTGTTTTTTGTTTATCCACACCATTAACAGTCTCTCAACATCTTCCATCACTTGCAATCTCTGTTTCAAAAACAAAGTTGCACCTTTGGCAAGAACAGTTTCCTTGAATGCCGTTTTCTTGCCCACAATAGTAGCGATGGTCGACGGGTTTTGTGTACAACCTGGCCAGCTCAGAGACACACACTCCACTTTCATACTTAGCAATGAACTCTTTCTTCATATCCATAGTAATTCTCACCCTTTTTCCTGTATGGTTGGCACTAGAAGCTTTCTTGGGGCCCATGGTGACTTATTTTGCAGGTGCAGTCACTAAAAAGGCTGTGATAATATGAAATGTTCCTAGTGTATGCTTGGATGCGACCGCGGTGGCTGGCGTGAAAACACTGGCACCCATGGAACAAGTGAGGCGGGCTCAGGCCGCACGTGGATGCATCTCGAACGAATCGCGTTGAGCGAGTTTTTTTTAGCGCTAGCCAAGCCAAATTTTTGCGTTAAAATATATCGCTAGGCAGATTTAAAGTTATGCGATGCCGCCATTATGCGAGGGTCCACTATATATAAACAGCGGACCCCCGCATAAAGATATTAATCCAATCCTGAGAGCTCATTGTTATGCGAAATTATCGTTATGCGAATGAATTTTCCCCATAAGAAATAATGGAAATCAAATTAATCCGTGCAAGACACCCCAAAGTAAGAAAAAAAATTTTTTTACCACATGAAATATTAATTTTAATACACACAAACTGAAAAAGACATGCACAGTTACATGACACTTACCTTTATTGAAGATCTGGTGATGATTGATGGGATGGGAGGAGGAGAGAGTCTTAGTGTTTAGAAGGGGAATCCCCTTCCATTAAGACTTGAGGTGTCAAGTCCTTTTCTGGGGTTACTTCCCTTCTTCTTTTAATGCCACTAGGACCAGCTTCAGAGTCACTGGACTTCTGTCGCACAACATATCTGTCCATAGTGGCCTGTACTTCCCGTTCCTTTATGACTTTCCTAAAGTGGTTCACAACATTGTCAGTGTAATAGTCACCAGCACTGCTTGCAATAGCTGTGTTAGGGTGATTGTCATCAAAAAAAATTTGCACTTTAAGCCACATTCCACACATTTCCTTAATCTTTGAAGTAGGCAACTTCTTCAATTTCTCTCCCCCCTCCTCCGAAGAAGTTTCCTCAGGTCTGGCCTCATACTTATGAAGATGATCTAGCAGCTCATCAGTGGTTAGTTCTTCATTGTCCTCCTCCACCAACTCTTCCACATCATCCCCACTAACCTCCAACCCCAAGGACTTTCCGAATGCCACAATGGATTCCTCAACTGGCATAGGATTCCCAGGGTTAGCCTCAAACCCCTCAAAATCCCTTTGGTGTACACATTCTGGCCACAGTTTCTTCCAAGCAGAGTTCAAGGTCCTCTTAGTCACTCCCTCCCAAGCCTTACCTATAAGGTTTACACAATTGAGGATATTAAAGTGCTCTCTCCAAAACTCTCTTAGAGTCAACTGAGTTTCTGAGGTCACTACAAAGCACCTTTCAAACAGAGCTTTTGTGGACAGTTTTTTGAAGTTTGCAATAACCCGCTGGTCCATGGGCTGCAGGAGAGGAGTGGTATTAGGAGGCAAAAACTTCACCTTAATGAAGCTCATGTCCCCATAAAGTCGCTCTGCCACGTCTGTAGGATGACCAGGGGCATTGTCTAACACCAGGAGGCAATTAAGGTCAAATTTTTTAAGTTGGGTTTTTTTTTCGCATTGGTGGAAAATGCTTGGTGAAACAGTCATAAAATAACCCCTAGTGCCCCATGCCTTATGTTTGCCCCCAAGCACACAAAAATTTAGCCTTAGGATATTTTTTTCCCCAAAACGCTTGGGAGTTTCTAAGTGATACCTAAAAAGGCTTCATTTGCAATCCCACTAGATTGGAACACATAAAGATAACCCTGTCTTTCATAGGTTTGCCTGGGAGTGCCTTTCCCCCTGATAATGTAGGTCCTGCTTGGCATTTTCTTCCAAAACGGGCCCTGTTTCATCAAATTAAAACTTGTTGGGTTTTCGTCCTTCACGTCTTGTACCCCTGAATTCCTGCACATATTTTTCAGCTGTTTTGTGGTCCGAACGGGCGCCTCCCCATGCCTTACACATATGTATGCCATACGCTTTTTAAAAATCTCTAAAACCCAAACCTTTTGTGGCCAAAAATTTCCCTCAACTCATTTTGCAGGCTTTTTTTTTTAATTAATCCTCATGAAAACTTCCTACCCTTTTCCTTGGATCCTTGAGAGATGGTATCTCCGCTATCTGTTTTTCTTTTATCCAAAAAACAATAAGGTCTCTCAACATCTTCCTACTTGCGATCTCTTTTTCAAAAACGCAGTTGAACCTTTGGCAAAAACATTCCCTTTGATTGCCGTTTTTTTGGACACAATAGTAGGAGGGTTTGAGGGGGGTTTTATAAAAACCCTGGCCAGCGGGGAGACACGCACCCCCTTTTATACTTAGCAATGTCTCTTTCTTCATTTCTATGTAATTCCCCCTTATTCCTGGGGGGTTGGCACTAGAAGCTTTTTTGGGCCCTTGGTCACTTATTTTGCAGATCAATCACCAAAAAACTGAATAATAAAAAATTTTCCCTTTTGTAGCTTGGATGTACCGTGGGGGTGGTGGTAAAACAATGCCAGGCGGAACATGTGAGGCTGGCTCAGGCCGCACTTTAGACGCGTCCGGACAAAATAGCGTTGAGCGGGTTTTTTTCGGTTGGAGCAAAATCTTTGCGATAAAATGTATCGGTTATGCGGATTAAAAATTTTGTGAGCAAAAAGGGATGGGGGTCTCTGTATAAAGTGGACCCCCCCATACCCCACGTCGCATACCGTACAATCCCCTATCGCTGCTTTTTTGCAAAAAAATTTTGCCTGCATACCGCCCAAAAAAAAACCCCTCACCCCCTTGTCCCAGCCACGCTCAAAGTTCCGTGGTGGCATTTTTACCGCCATCCTCCGCTGCATCCCAAACTTACAATCGGGGAAAAATTTCGACTATTACATGTTTTTGGGATTTTTTTTTTGGAAATAAATGGGCCCTGGGCCCCAAGAAAGCTTTAGTGCCAACCCTACAGCAATAAGGGTGAGAATTATTAAAGGGGGAAAAAAAAGATCATTGATAATATGAAAGTGGAGTGCGTGTCTCCCAGCTGGCCAGGTTGTTAATAAACCCCCAATTAAAACCCTCGCTACTATTGGGGTACAGCTGCTGCTGTACCCCGTCAGTGCTGCTGCCTGTCAGTGTGCTGTATGTTTAGCTGCTGCTGACTGTCAGGCTGTGCTGTTGTACCCCGTCAGCGCTGTGTGCTGCTTTTTAGCATGTTGTGCTGCGGGAGCATCGTCTGCGCTGCTGTAGCATCTATGCTGCTGCTGTAGCATGTTTCTGCTGGGCTTTCTTTTTTTGAGCATGTCTGCTGTGCTGTGCATTTCGCTGCGCTGTGCAGGTTTCTGCTGCTTAGCTCGTTGCTGCTGCTGTGCATGTCTGTGCTGCGTAGCATTCTGCTGCTGCTGTAGCATCGTCTTTCTGCTGTGTAGATCGTCTGCTGCTGCGTGCATCGTCTGTGGCTGTAGCATCGTCTGGCTGCTGTAGCATCGTCGCTGCTGTTGCATCGTTGCTGCCCGCTGTAGCATCGTTTTGCTGCTGCTGTGCATGTCTGTTTCTGCTGTGCATCGTCTTGTGCGTGTGGGCCCCTTGTTGTTGTGCGTAGCATCGTTGTTGCTGCTGTACCACCCTCAGCTGCTGCTGTTGCTGAGCACCCTTTTTGGTGTGGCTTATTTAGAATACCAAAAAAACAATTAACCCAGGGGATTTGCCCCCCAGGATAACCCAAAAAAAATCAGTGTCATCGAAGCTGTCTAAAATTATTTTTCCTTGTGGTCATTTAATTGTTCCTGGACACCCCAAAGAATGAACAAAAAAAATTTTTTACACATGAAATATTAATTTTAATTACACACAAACTGAAGAAGGAAATGCACAGTTGCATGACACTTACCTTTATTGAAACATCTGGTGATGATTGATGGGAAAGGGAGGAGGGTGCGCAGAGAGTGCTGATGGTGTTAGTGTTTAGAAGGGGAATTCCCTTCCATTAGGAATTGAGAGTGGCAGTTACCCTTTTCCGGGGGTTACTTCCCTTCTTCTTTTAATGCCACAAGGGACCAGCTTGAGAGTCACTGGACCTCTGTCGCACAAACAGATCTGTCCATAGAGGCCTGTACCTCCGTTCCTATATGGACATTCTAAAGTGTTTCACACATTGTCAGTGTTAATAGACACCAAAGCATGGCTTGCAATAGCTGTGTGAGGATGATTTTTTTTTTCTTTTTTTCCATCTAAAAAGGTTTGCATTTAAGCCACATTGCACAACATTTCCTTATTTTTGAAGTAGGCAACTTCCTCATTTCTTTTATCCCTCCTCCGAAGCAGTTCCTCAGGTGTGGCATCCTTGTGTTGAAGATGATCTAGGCAGCTCATCAGTGGTTAGTTCTTCATTGTCCTCTCACCAACTCTTACACATCCTCCCACTATACGCCAACCCCCAAGGACTTCCCCAATGCCACAATGGATTCCTCATGCTGGCATTAGGATTCCCCAGGGTTAGCCTTCAACCTTCAAATCTCTTTTGTCTACACTTCTGGCCACAGTTTCTCCAAGCAGAGTTCAAGGTCCTCTTAGTCACTTACTCCCAAGCCTTAACCTATAATGTTTACAACATTGAGGATGTAATCGTGATCTCTACAAAACTCTCTTAGAGTCAGTTGAGTTTCTGAGGATCACTACAAAGCACCTTTCAAACATTAGCTTTTGTGTACCAGTTCTTGGAAGTTGGAAATGACCCCTGCTGGTCCATGGGCTGCAGGAGAGGAAAGGCATTAGGAGGCAATAAACTTGACCTATTAATGAAGCTAATTTCCGCAGAAAGTCGCTCTGCCACATCTGAAGGAATGGACAGGAGCATTGTCTAATACCAGGAGGCACTTAAGGTATAATTTTCCTTCAAATTAGGTAATTTTTTCACAGTGGGGCAAAACGCATGGTGTAAACCAGTCATAGAAAAGTTCTAGTGGCCCATGCCTTTACTGTTTGCCCTCCCACACACACACAATTAGCTCTTGAGGAATTGTTTTTCCTGAACACTCTGGAGTTTCTGAGTGTTGATACACCATAAAGCTTCACTTTTGCAATCACCACTAGCATGGCACACATCAACAGGGAGAAAGTAAGCCTGGTCTTCATAGGCCTTATGTCCTGGGAGTGCCTTTTTCCTCCTGAGTAATGTAGGTCCTGTTTGCCATTTTTCTTCCAAAACAGGCCTGTTTTCGTCACAATTAAAACACTTGTTCAGGTTTCAGTCCCTTCATTGTCTATGTACTCCTTTAATTCCTGCTATATTTTTCCCTGCCTTGAGTGGGGAATCGGCCAGTGTGATAATAAATAAATAAATTTTTCAGCGCTTTGTGGTCCCAGATTGGCAGCCTCACCATGCCTTATCAAATATGTATGCCACTTACGATTCTTAATCTCTCAAACCAACCTTTGCTGGGGCTTAAATTCACTCACATCATCACTATTTGCAGGCATTCTTTCTAATTAAATTCATCATGGCAACTTCCTAGCCTTTTCACATATGATTGCTTGAGAAGATGCTATCTCTTGCTATCTGTTTCATTTATCCACACCATAACAGTCTCCTCAACTCTTTTTATGGACTTGCGATCTCTGTTTCGAAAACAAAGTGACACCTTTGGCAAGAACAGCTTCCTTGATTGCCGTTTTCTTGCCCACAAATTGTAGTGATGGCGGTATGATTGGGGTTTTGTGTAACAACCTGGCCAGCTCGGAGACACGCACCTCCACTTTCATACTTTGCAATATCCTTATCTTTCATATCATAGTAATTTATCACACTTTTGCTGTAGGGTCGAGAGTTGGCACTAGAAGCTTTTTGGGGCCCATGGTGACTTATTTTGCAGGTGCAGTCACTAAAAAAGGCTGTGATAATATGAAATGTTCCGATTGTATGTTGGAAGCGACCGCGGTGGCCGGACTTGTAAACACTGGCACCCACGGAACAAGTTGAGGTGGGCTCAAGGCCGCACGTGACGCGTCTGAACGAATCGCGTTGAGCGAGGTTTTTTAGCCGCTAGCCGAGGCAAAAATTTTTTTGCGTTTAAATGTATCGCTAGGTGGTTTTTAACATTATGCGATGCGTTCGTTAGGTGAGGGTCACCTGTAATAGTAAATTAAAAAAAAAAATAGGAAGAAAAGAGATAATACAGTGGGACCCCGGTTACGATATTTTATCACTCCCTAAGTATTGTGTTCAGGTGCCAAGTACTGACCGAATTTATTCCCTTAGGAATATTGTGAGTAGATTAGACCATTTCAGACCCCCAAACATACTCGTACAAACGCACTTACATAAATACACTTACATAATTGGTCGCCATTGGAGGGTAATCGTTATGCGGGGGGTCCACTGTATAGTGACAAAAATGTACAAAGTAAATGGACTGTTGTAAATTATGGTCTTGTTGAACAAAATTTTAACAAGTAACATGATTAAAAAATTAAAAAAGAATAAAAATAATTTTTATTTACAAGTATTAAATTTTTTGTGAACAAACTAGTAGGAAGATTCAGGTATTGCATGGTAATAGTATATTAGAGCTTATTAGGCAGTACAAATTTAAAAGTTAAGGAACTACACTAGAGAATATAGTGATTAATTTGTGAAGTAGAATGGATTGTAGAAAATACGAAAAGTGGTGGTGTAGTGATAGTGGTTAGAGGGGTGGTAGTGATGGTAGGTAGTGGTGTGATTGATGGTAGTAGTTGTGATGTAGTAGAGGGTGAGAGTGGCTGTGATGTTGGTAGAGGGTGGGTAGTGATGGTGGTAAGGTGGGTAGTGATTGTGTTGGTGGTTAGAGGGTGCTAGTGATAGTGGTTGTGATGGGGGTGGTAGAGGGGGTTAGTGATGGTGGTAAGGTTGGTAGTGATTGTGATGGTGGAGAGGGTGCTACGTGATAGTGGTTGTGATGGTGGTAGAGGGTGCTAGTGATGTGGTATAGGGTGGTAGTGGTTGTGATGGGTGGTAGAGGAGTGCTAGTGATAGTGGTTGTGATGGGGTAGAGGTTGCTAGTGATAGCGGTAAGAGGGTGGTTAGTGATTGTGGTAGAGGAAGGTAATATGGAGTTTGTGCAGTGTGGAGTAGGATAGAAAGATTTGTGGAGGGAAACAATCACCTTAACAAGCTGTTGCATGCCGTGTCTGCAACATGTATAATACCAATGTTAGTCCCCCATTTTAGGGAAATTAAAAAGACGCAGAAACAGAGCTTTCTGAACAGATATTTTAGTGCCACAGGTGTGCAGTAGACTCAAGCTGGTCCTGGTGGCATTAAAAACCAAGAAGTTAAGTAAACCTAGAAAAGGGCTTGGTACCTGAAGTCTTTATGGAAGGGGATTCCCCTTCCAAAACAAATTAGTAACTCCTCCATCCTCTCCCCTCCTCCTATTTCATTACACTAAGGAGAATCTTCAATAAGTAATGTCATGTTATTTTGTTTTAGTTCTTCATGTGGTCATTGTTTTCTGTGTAGGGTAAATGTATATTTCATGTAAAAAAAATTTTTTTTTTTTTATACTTTTGCGGCTGTCTGGGGCGGAATTAACTGGATTTACATTTATTTCTTATGGGGAAAATGAATTAGATAGCTCATATTCAGATTTAGTCACACTCTCTGGGAACGGATTAATTACAATAACCAGAGGTCCACTGGTAATGATAACTAACCTTTATTTCTAATACAGTGGAACCTTCTATTGTTATTGTTTCAGAATAAACAAATGATATCACTGTCTATTCCCAATATGCTGTCGTGAACGGGTTTGACCATTATTTATTATAATTATTGCAATAAGGAATAACACTATAATCTTATATTTTTTGTGTGAATTAAAATTACAAATTATTTAAAATAATATTTTTGAGGAATTGTTTAATGTTGATGAAGATAGGGGACCAGCCCCTGTGATTTCATGTATAGGGCAAGGAAGGAATAACATCTTGTGAGTGAGGAAGAGCCAGATGTGAGTGTGGGGAAGTTCGTGAGGCAGTAGGTAAAATGAAGGGGGGGTAAGGCAGCTGGGATGGATTGATGGGATAAAAGATGAAATGTTTAAAAGCAGGTGGGGATATAGTTTTGGAGTGGTTGGTGCAATTATTTATTAATTGTATGGTTGAGAGGTAAGTATCTAGGGATTGGCAGCAGAGAGCCTTGCATAGTTCCTTTGTATTAAAGGCAAAGGGGACAAAGGAGGGAGTGCTCAAAAATTATAGGTGGATAAGTTCTGTTGAGTATACCTGGTAAAGTATAATGGATAGTGATAATTATTGAAAAATTAAGTGTAAGACGGGAATTGGATAGCTGATGAACAAGGTGGCTTTAGGAAAGGTAGGGAGAGTGGGGACCAGGTGTTTACAGTGAAACATATAATTGAATAGTATTTAGATAAGGTCTTTGTGGCATTTATGAATTGGAAAAGGCGTATGAACAGGGTGGATAGAGGGGCAATTGTGGCAGATGTTGCAGGTGTTGGTGAGGAGGTAGGTTACTGAAAGCAGTGAAGAGTTTTTACGAGGAAGGAGGCTCAAGTTAGAGTTTGTAGGAAAGAGGGAAAATTATTTCCCAGTAAAAGGTAGGCCTTATGACAAGGATGTGTGATGTCACCGTGGTTGTTTAATATATTTATAGATGGGGTTGTAAGAGAAGTAAATCGCCGAGGGGTCTTGGCAAGAAGGCGTGGAGTTAAAAGATAAAGAATCACACATAAGTGGGAGGTTGTACAGTTGCTCATTGCGATGACACTGTGCTCTGGGAGATTCTGAAGAGAAGTTGCAGAGATTGGTGGATGAATCTGGTAGGGTATGCAAAAGAGAAAATTAAAAAGTGAATACAGGAAAGAGTAAGGTTATGAGGATAAAAAGAATAGGTGATGAAAGATTGGATATCTGATTGGAGGGATAAGAGTATGAAGGAGGTGAATGTATTCAGATATTTGGGATGTGGACGTGTCAGCGGATGGGTTATGAAAGATGATTTGGAATCACAGAAAAATGATGAGGGGAAAAGGGTGAGTGGTGCACTTAGGAATCTGTGGAGACAAAGAAACTTTGTCTTGAGGCAAAGAGAGGGAATGTATGAGAGCATAGTTTACCAACACTCTTATATGGGTGTGAAAGCATGGGTGATGAATGTTGCAGCGAGGAGAAGGCTGGAGGCAGTGGAGATGTCATGTCTGAGGGCAATGTTGTGGTGTGTATATAATGTCAGAGAATTCGTAGTTTGGAAGTTAGGAGGAGGTGCGGCGGGATTACCAAAACGGTTGTCCAGAGGGCTGCTCTGAGGAAGGTTGTTGAGGTGTTCAGACATTGTTAGAGAGAATGGAACGAAAAACAGAGTGACTTCAAGAGTGTATATCAGTCTGTAGTGGAGGAAGGCGGGGGTTAGGGGTCGGCTTAGGAAGAGGTTTGGAGAGAGGGGGTAAAGGAGGTTTTGTTTGGCGAGGAGGCTTGGATTTCAGCAGGAATGCGTCAGCGTGTTTGATAGGACGTGAATGGAGACAAAATGGTTTTTAAATACTTGACGTGCTGTTGGATGGTGTGAGCAAAGTAACATTTATGAAGGGGTTCAGGAAAAACGGCGGGCCGGGACTGAGTCCTGGAGTGGGAAGTACAGTGCCTGCACTCTGAAGGAGGGGTGTTAATGTTGAAGTTTAAAAATGTAGTGTTAAAGCACCCTTCTGGCAAGACATGGAAGGTGAAAGTTTTTCTTTTTCTGCCACCTCCTTTGGTGGGAATCGGACATTGTGATAATAAAGATATTAAATAATATTAATCAATATACATAATATAATATGTATAATATAATAATAGTACAATAATTATATGATAATAATATAATATGTATAATAATAATACATATATAATAAGAATGTACACATATACATAATTATAATAGGATGGCTTCAAAAGGGCTGTCACTGATGGCAGCGTTTACCACAACATAAAGATGGACGGTTGGTGGCGCCTCCATATGTTACATTATGACGTATTTTATTCATTCTAGAGTGTATATCATGTTTCTATGTTATTTACATTCTTTGTTATGTCATATTGATGGAACTATGATAGAAAATAAGCTGGTATGATGATATTAGCAAAATTATTATGAAGTATTTTGCCCAGTCTCCAGCAAACTCGTCCACCGTCGACAACTGCCCATTGCACTACATGAATGACATTTTTTATTCATTATAGAGTATATGTCAGGTTTCTATATTATTATATTGTTTATCATGTCATATTAGATGAAGTGAGATAGAATAAATTAAGTGTAGAGTTGATTTAGCAAAAATTATTGAGTACAGAATTCCACTGGAACAGATTAATTGCATTTCAGTAATTAAACGAGCAAATCCGTTGCGAGCAAGGTCATGGAAAGGATTAAAACTCGCAAGTAGAGGATTCCACTGTATTAGTGCAATAACCAACATTTCATTAGCACCATGTCTTTCATCCTACACCCATGACGACTAACCAGATTCTGATGCTATGCTCACCTCTCCTCCCTCATTTAGCTCCCCATTTGAAACGATGTTTTGATGATGATTTTAATGTAAGTGGACCCCGCTTAACGTCACTTTCCCAATGCGGACCCCATTATGGTAAGTGTATTTTATGTAAAGTGGCATTTGTACGTGTTTGTTTTGGGGGTCTGGTCTGAAATGGACTAATTAATTCACAATATTCCTTATGGGGAACAGATTGTTTCTGCAACGGCACCTGAACATACTTCTGGAATGAAATAATATCGTAAGCCGGGGGGTCCAATGTATTAGACAAAAATTTGAAAGAAATCGGAGAAAAAATTCTAAAAATTTCACATGTTCAGTTGTATACTACTACTTGCCTCATCCCATAAAAATAATTTTTGTAAAATATCTATACGTAATTCTTTGTAGAAACTCTGGTACAAAGATGTATTATCCTAAAGTGTTTCAGATTCTTTAGATTTTTTTAGAGGCATTAACTCTATGTATATTTACTTTTTTATTGTTTTCTGTATTATATATTGAGTTATTTTTTTTTATTTTACTAACATATCGGGACCGATTTCCTACCAAGCAGGGGTGGCCTGGAAAAAGAAAAGCTATCATCAAACATTCACTCCATCACTGTCTTGCCAGAGGGGTGCTTTAACTAGAGTTATAAAACTGCAACATTAACTCCCCTCCTTTCGGAGTGCAGGCCATGTACTTCCCATCTCCAGGAACTCTAGTCCAGCCTGCAGTTTCCTTAAATCCTTTCTTAAATGTTACTTTGCTCACACTCCAACAGCACATCAAGTATTAAAAACCACTTCGTTCCATTCACTCCTATTCAAATACGCTCACACATGCTTGTGGAAGTCCAAGCCCCTCGCACACAAAACTTCCTTTACCCCCTCCTCCAAACCTTTCCTAGGCCGATCCCTACCCCGCCTTCCCTCACTACAGATTTTACACTTGAAGTCATTCTGTTTCGTTCCATTCTCTTAATGTCTGAACCACCTCAAACAACCCCTCTCAAGCCCTCTGGATATTAGTTTTGGAATCCCGCGCAACTATCCTATTTCCAAAACAAATTCTCTGCATTATATTTCCACCACACATTGCCCTCAGACATGACATCTCCAATGTTTCCAGCCTTCTCCTCATTGCAACATTCATCACCCATGCTTCAACCCATATAAGAGTGTTGGTATAACTATTACTCTCATACATTCCCTCTTTTGCTTTACGGGGGACAAAGTTCTTTGGTCTCACAGACTCTAAGTGCACCACCACCCTGTTACACTTATCAATTCTGTGATTCACCTCATTCTTCAGAGACCATCTGCTGACACATCCCTCCAATTATTGAATACATTCACCTCCTCCATACTCTCTCCCTCCATTCTGATATCCAATCTTTCTCACCTTAATCTTTTTGTCCTCTTCACCTTACTCTTTCCTATATTCACTTTTAATTTTCTTCTTTTACATACCTACTTAATTTATCACCAACCTCTGCAACTTCTCTTCAGAATTCCCAAAGCAGTTGTCATCAGCAAAGAAGCAACTGTGCCAACTCCCTCTTTGTGTTTGATTTGTTATCTTTTAATCCAAACTCTTGCAAGACCTGGCATTCACTGCTCTTACAACCCCCATCTTATAAATTTATTGAACACCACGGTGACATCCACACATCTTGTCTTAGGATTCCTTTTACTGGAAAATAATCTCCTTCTCTCCTCGTACTCTAACCCGCGCCTCACTATCCTCGTTAAAAAATCTTCAATGCTTTCCAGTAACCTACCTCCCTAACCATACACCTGCAACATCTGCCACATTGCCCCCCCCCCTTTTTCCACCCTGTCATACATTTTGTAAAATCCATAAATGCCACTCAAAAAACCTCTTAGGCCTAATCTAAATAATGTTCACCTATATGTTTCACAGTAAGGCACTTGGTCTGCACACCCCTACCTTTCTGAGCCTCCTTGTTGATACTGCTATCCACTCTTACATTCTTTCATTAATAACTCTTACCATACACTTTACCAGGTATTACTAAACAGACTTTATTCCTATAATTTTTTGCACTCTCTTTGTCCCTTGCCTTTATACAAAGGAGCTATACACACACTCTGCCAGTCCCTAGGTACTTTCCCGCTTCCAATACATCCCCACCTGCTTTTAAAATTTCTATCTATCCTATCAATCCGGCTGCCTTAACCCCCTTTCATTCTACCACTGCCCTAACGACTTCCCCCCACACCCACAAACTGGCTTCTTCTCATCCTACAGATGTTTTTTCCTCTTGCCCTATACTTGAAAATCACAACTTCCCTATCTTCATCAACATTTACAATTCCTCAAATATTCCCTCCATATTCCGATACCTTAAACTACTTCATTTAATAACTTCATCTCCTATTTTTATACTGTCAATCCTTTTTTTGCTCTAGGTTCTCCTCCAGCTTATTAATCTCCAAAACTATTTCTTATTTTCAACAAAAATTTTTTTATAACATCACACCCACTCTCTCGTTTGCTCTCTTTACATTGCTTCACACTTCTCTTAACCTCTTTTTTCTCCATATTACTTCTTTACCGCCTTGTATCACTTCTTACTGTTAAACATTCTAACAAAATATACCAGAATGCTATAAATGGTGCAAGGTGACATTAAAACAATTTCACAGAGGTTGACACAAACTCACTACTATAATAATATGTCTCTCTTAGCGAAGAATTTTGTTTAACTCTTTGAGTTTCACAAGCCATTTGAAAACTGTCATTCTGTTCAAAAAAATATTCGAAAATAAAAAATTTTTCTTTCCTACCAAAATGTTAGGATTATTTTGCTGAGTGTTTTTAAGCCTAAAAAAAATTTTGTGATCATTACTTACGGAGATATAGAGGCATAAATTGGCAGGAAAATAAGTGCCACTTATGGCAACGGTGGCGAATGCCACTCACCCGGTAAATCTTTTTTACTCCCATTCAGGTAACTGTTGTGGCTGTGAGACAAAGTATGGTGCAATATACATATATACACTTATTGTATAAAACACAGTAGCACACAAACATTAATTATTAATATATTGTTTGCAAACTTGTTTACACAAACAAGCAATACAAAAAAGTTTATTACTATTGTTCTATAATATACAGTGCGAACCTTGACTTGCGAGTTTAAAACGTTCCAGGAGCTAGCTCGTAACTCATTTACTTCCTTTATCAAATTAATTTTCCTTCATTTAATTTATGAAAAAACCATTATTTCGTTCCGGGACTCTGGAGAGACAAGAAAAAAAACTTGAATATGACACTATTATCAACTGTACGGCTTATTATATTTATCACAATTCATCTAATATGGAATAAATAAAACAATGTAATTAACACAGAAGCATGAATATACTTCTAGAATGAATAAAATTGGCCATAATATGGTGGCAGAGCAGTGGCGAAGCATCCGTCATTTCTGTCCCAATTTGACTATAGTATCTTCCCATGTTCTTACTGTAAGAGAAAATGGATGTATTTTGAGGCTAACTGCAGTAGATCACTAATTTTTCTAGGAAAACAC
The DNA here is from genome assembly GCF_026875155.1 of Cherax quadricarinatus. Taxonomy (NCBI): domain Eukaryota; kingdom Metazoa; phylum Arthropoda; class Malacostraca; order Decapoda; family Parastacidae; genus Cherax; species Cherax quadricarinatus. The sequence goes on from NC_069420.1 coordinate 300,254, forward strand.
TGAAACAGTGTACAGTAGAGGCCCCCACAGTAGGGGACCCGGACTGTTAGGTCCAGGGCTAACGCCGTTTTAAAGCGGAAACCGCGTAAAGTGGAACACCCTTTTTTTCCACTTACAAAATGCATTCAACACTAGATAACAGTTTACACTAACATATAATTAAGTTAGCAATAGAAACGGCATCAAAAAAACATAAAAAAGTACAATACACAATAGTGCACTCATTACTTACCTTAAAATTCTTATAGTCTAATCTAGGGAAGAGACAAGTAGTATTTATTGTAAGAAATCAAGTGTGGTATGTATGGTCAGTCAGCCAGGGATACCATAACAGGCCACCCCACCCACACATACAATTGTATGATATTTAAGCATCCAGAGCGATAAAATGTTTATACAGTTCACTCATTTACTTACCTTAAAATAATAGGGTGAGATGGTAGATTTATTTGTAAAAATAAAGTGTGGTAAGTATGGTAGTCAGCCGGGCTACCATACAAGGCCCAACCCACCTAAACATTATATTCTATTACAATTTAAGCATCCCAGAGCGATAAAATGTATATACAGTTCACTCATTACGTACCTTAAAATATTTGTAGTCTTACATGTAGGTCAGGAGTTAAGTAAATGAGATAAAATGAATAATGAGAGAGAGAATAGAATGAGTGCAATGAGAGAGTAAGGCGCAGAGTTATGTAAAACAGGCGAAGGTAATTTTGTAAACAATGTGTACAGTTGAGTTTGTGTACAAGTTACATTGTGTAAGGTTGTCTCTACATTGATACGGTAGAATAAATAAAGAAGAACACTCCCTCTCATGTAACATCAATTTTGAGAAAGAAATGATGCTCTGAGTGAAGGCAATGGAAATAAGTCACTCTGACTTTTTGGGTTATCCTAGGTTCTCTACACATATGTTGTATGTATGATAATCTATGTAACTGTATTTGTGTATACCTGAAAAAAAACTTACATACATACGAAAGAATAATTTTCTACATTTACCCCAGTAACACATTTTCTCTTATGTTAGATTAGAGAAAAGTTATTCTTGGCGTCACTTGAACAAGTTATCTGGCTACCACATCTCAATTTATGTTTATATTTATTCTATTGTGGGGTGTATTTATCATTCTTTTGATGTTATGTATCGTGTTATTATATAATTTTGAAAAAAATATCATGGATGGAGTAATGAAATGTGTATATTTACGTAATATTACAATATTTAATAGACCTCTGTGATTATTATTATTATTATTATCATTTGTCCTAAATATTGGCGTCACTGTGCAAGTCGTTCTGCAACCACATCTTTATTTATGTTTATTTATTCTATTTGTGGGGTGTATTTATCATCTTTTATGTTATTTATATGTGTTTATTATATAATTTTGAAAAAAATATCATAGGTGGATTAATGCAAATGTGTAGTTAACGTATTTACGACATTTAAATGAGACTCGATGAGTATTATTATCATTACTAATATGACGTCTGGAGGACATAGACCACTCTTACTGACTTTTTAATGTGTACCTGGCATGCCAGCACAGTATGTAAGTTATTTAAGTACAGGTATTCCATAAGTATAATTATCAGAGTATATATAAAATAGATAGTGGAAACCTACAAACGTATATAATAGAGATCAAAGGAAGACTATGCCCACAAACGAAAGCAACACCCCGCTGCCAGCCGAACAACGTAACCCAAATTTTTGTAAACACAACTTTTTCTTAATACAAAAATTTCCTTATATTATAGGCGCATTAAAGGGGAAACAGCACCAAGGCCAGCAAGAAAACACCGAAAAATAAAATTTCAAAAAGTGTAGCCAGGAGGATGCCGCCCAAACCCCCCCCCACTCACCCCCAAACCAAGGCACCCACAACAATAACAACAAACATGGCTGCCACCACCCATCCTCCCCCTCCCCCCGGGATTCAACCTACCAATATTTCTCTCAGGTTGACCAACGATCCAGATACCCAAAAACATCATCCCAACTTAGTTATTGAAAAATGAAACCGAGAGACGCTAACAAAACAAGACACCAGGGTACACAACTCGAAAACAAAATCCTCATCTTGAACAAAAGTTTTCAAAACCAGGAATGACTAACTGTCAAGACCATCCAACATCATAGATAGCCATACCCAAAAAATAATTCTTAAACAAAAGGTTTAAGAAGCATAAAAGAAAGAAAACAACTTAATAACAGTTCAGTGACTACTTTGCTCTCCAAAAGATAAAACTGACAAGATAAAAAGGGCGAATAGTTGTCCCATTTTTCCCCCTAAAAAAAAACAAAAGTAAAGAAATTTTTCTCTCAACATAAAGGGAAAAAAAGGGGCCAGGTAGAAATAAAGAACCATTACTAAGGGGTCCCATGTAGAAAAAGGTTTCTTTTCCACTCATCAGGGGAAAAAGATTTTATTGACAATTAAATAAAGAAAAAAGGTATACATAAAGATTCTTACCAAAAAACTAAACCCCCCTTTAAAAGAGTCAAAAACTTAAAAAAGGGAGAATAATGACAAATACACCCAAAAGCTTCACACGAAGGGAAAAAATTTTTGTTAGAAAACAAATTAGGTCAATTTACAAAAACGAACGGAATGATCTACACATTTCTCAGGGGTACTAATCTTACAGAGAATAACTAAACAATGTCCAACCTAAAAGCCCACATAATGTAGTGAATGTTTTTGCTCCATTATTGTTTCAAATTTTATTTACAATCTCTTAGTAATTAAATAATCAACTACCCTTTGGATTTTACTATAAGCATAAGTCACCTTATGTAATTTTCTTTTTTACTTTTGTTTGGGTTAAAAAATTAGCTAATTGATACTTTCTCTGTCCATATTTTTTACCTCAATTTTTTTTTTAAAATACATCAATTGAATTCTTTCTAAAAAATAATTACATTTTTACTATAATTTCAATTTACATTTTAAAATTTTTGACATTTAAAAACCATTACTTTTTCTAATTCCTTTACCTGTTTTAATACCCCATTTAACTTAAGAAAATCTTAATTTCCTTGTGCGCCAATAACCCTAGTATAACACCATGGGAAAATTTGAATGAAAAAAACATTACTTTTTTCACTTTTTTTTGTAAACAATTTTTAAATT
>NC_069420.1:303899-326399 GCF_026875155.1 Cherax quadricarinatus
ATGAAGGGGCCTTGGAGGGATCACGAAGTGTGGGCGTGGAGATGATGAAGTGTGGGCGTGGAGGAGTTAAATGAAGTGTAGGCTGGGAGAATATGATGAAGTGTGGCGGAGAGCAGATGATGAAGTGTGGGCGTGGGGATGTGATGAAGTGTGGGCGTGGAGGGGAGATGAAGGGGTTTTTCTTGGAGAAGAAGACGAGTTGTGGGAGTGGAGGAGATGATGAAGTGTGGGCGGGGAGGACATGATGAAGTGTTGGAGTGGAGGATATGATGAAGTGTGGGCGTTGAGGAGATGATGAAATGTTGGCGTGGAGGAGGAGATGAAGTTTGGGCTTGGAGAGGAGATGAAGTGTGGGCTTGGAGATATAACTAAGTGTGGCGTGGAGATGATGAAGTGTGGGCGTGGAAGAGGAGATAAAGTGAGGGCTAGACGAGGAGATGAAGTGTGGGCTTGGAGGAGATGATGAAGTGTGGGAGTGGAGGAGACGATGAAATTGGGTGTGGAGGTAGATGATGAAGTGTGGGCGGTGCAAGAGATGATGAAGTGTGGGCGTGGAGGAGACGATGAAGTTTGGGCGTGGAGAAGATGATGAAGTGTGGGCGTGAAGGAGATGTTGAAGTGTGAGCGTGGAGAAGATGATGAAGTGTGTGTGGACGTGAAGGATATGATTAAGTGTGGGCGTGGAGGAGATGAAGTGTGGGCGTGGAGGAGATGACGAAGTGTGTGCGTGGAGGAGATGATGAAGTGACGGCGTGAAGGAGATGATGAAGTGTTGGCGTGGAGAAGATGATGAAGTGTGGGCTTGGATGAGGAGATGAAGTGTGGGCTGTAGGATATGACGAAGTGTGGGCTTGGAGGAGATGATGAAGTGTGGACTTGGAGGAGGAGATGAAGTGTGGGTTTGGAGGAGATGAAGAAGTGTGTGTGTGTGGAGGAGATGATGAAGTGTGGGTGTGGAGGAGATGATGAAGTGTGCGCGTGGAAGAGGTCATGAAGTGTGGGCGTGGAGGTGACGATGAAGTTGTGGGCGTGGAGAAGATGATGAAGTGTAGGCGTGGAGGAGGAGATGAAGTGTGGGCATTGAAAAGATGATTAAGTGTGTGCGTTTAGATGATGAAATGTGAGCGCGGAGGAGATGATGAAGTGTGGGCGTGGAGGAGATGTTGAAGTGTGGGCGTTTAGGAGATGATGAAGTGTGGGCGAGGAGAAGATGACGAAGTGTGGCCGTGGAGGAGATGATGAAGTGTGTGCGTGGAGGAGATAATGAAGTGAGGCTTGGAGGAGAAGATGAAGTGTGGGCGTGGAGAAGATGATGAAGTGTGGGCGGGGCGGAGGAGATAAAGTGTGGGCTTGGAGGAAGAGATGAAGTGTGGGCTTGGAGGAGATGACGAAGTGTGGGCGTGTAGAAGATGATGAAGTTTCGGCGTGGACGAGGAGATGAAGTGTGGGCTCGGAGGAGGAGATGAAGTGTGGACTTGGAGGAGATTACGAAGTGTGGGCGTGGAGGAGATGATGAAGTGTGGGCGTGGAAGAGGAGATGAAGTGTGGGCTTGGAAGAGAAGATGAAGTGGGCTTGGAAGATATGACACAGTGTGGGCGTGGAGGAGATGATGAAGTGTGGGCGTGGAAGAGGAGATTAAGTGTGGCTTGGAGGAGGAGATGAAGTGTGGGCTTGGAGGAGTGATGAATTGTGCGCGTGGAGATGATGAAGGTGGGTGTGGAGGAGATGATGAAGTGTGGGTGTTGAAGAAATGATGAAGTGTGAGCGTGGAGGAGACGATGAAGTTTGGGCGTGGAGAAGATGATGAAGTGTGGGCGTGGTGGAGGAGATGAAGTGTGGGCGTGGAAAAGATGATTAAGTGTGGGCGGAAGGAGATGATGAAGAGTCGGCGTGGAGAAGATGATGAAGTGTGGGCGTGGAGAAGATGAAGTGTGGGCGTGGAGATGATGAAGTGTGTGCGTGGAGGAGATGATGAGTTGAGGGCGTGGAGGAGAAGATGAAATGTGGGCGTGGAGAAGATGATGAAGTGTGGGCGTGGAGGAAAAGATGAAGTGTGGGCTTGGTGGAAGAGAAGAAGTGTGCGCTTGGAGAAGATCACGAAGTGTGGGCGTGGAGGAGATGATGAAATGTGGGCGTGGAGGAGGGAATGAAGTGTAGGCTGGGAGAAGATGAAGTGTGTGCGGGGAGGAGATGATGAAGTGTGGGCGTGGAGGATATGATGAAGTGTGTACGTGGAGGAGATGATGAAGTGAGGGCGTGGAGGAGATGATGAAGTGTGGGCGTGGAGGTGGAGATGAAGTGTGGGCTTGGAGAAGGAGATAAAGTGTGGGCTTGTAGTATATGACGAAGTGTGGGCGTAGAGGTCATGATGAAGTGTGGGCGTGGAGGAGGAGATGAACTATCTGCATGGAGGAGGAGATGAAGTGTGGGCTTGGAGGAGATGAAGAAGTGTGGGTGTGGAGGAGATGATGAAGTGTGGGTGTGGAGGAGATGATGAAGTGTGGGCGTGGAAGAGATCATGAAGTGTGGGCGTGTAGGAGACGATGAAGTGACGGCGTGGAGAAGATCATGAAGTGTAATCGTGGAGGAGTAGATGAAGCGTGGGCGTGGAAAAGATGATTAAGTGTGGGCGTGGAGGAGATGATGAAATGTTAGCGTGGAGGAGCTGTTGAAGTGTGGGCGTGGAGGAGATGATGAAGAGTGGGCGTGGAGAAGATGATGAAGAGTAGGCGTGGAGATGATGAAGTGTGGGCGTGGAGGGGATGATGAAGTGTGTGCGTACATGAGATGATGAAGTGAGGGCGTGGAGGAGAAGATGAAGTGTGGGCGTTGAGAAGATGATGAAGTGTGGGCGTGGAGGAGGAGATGAAGTAAGGGCTTGGAGGAAGAGATGAAGTGTGCGCTTGGAGGAGATCACGAAGTGTGGGCGTGGAGGAGACGATGAAGTGACGGCGTGGAGAAGATCAATGAAGTGTAGGCGTGGAGGAGGAGATGAAGTGTGGGCGTGGAAAAGATGATTAAGTGTGGGCGTGGAGTTGATGATGAAATGTTAGCGTGGAGGAGGGAATGAAGTGTAGGCTGCGAGAAGATGATGAAGTGTGTGCGGAGAGGAGATGATGAAGTGTGGGCGTGGAGGATATGATGAAGTGTGGGCGTGGAGGAGATGATGAAGTGTGGGCGTGGAGGACGAGATGAAATGTGGGCTGGGAGAAGATGATGAAGTGTGGGCGTCGAGATGATGAAGTGTGGGCGTTTTAGGATATGATGAAGTGTGGGTGTGGAGGAGATGATGAAATTTGGGCGAGGAGGAGTTGATGTAGTGTGGGTGTGGAGAAGTCGATGAAGTTTGGGCGTGGAGGAGGAGATTAAGTGTGGGGTTGGAGAAGATGATGAAGTGTGGGCGTGTGGGAGATGATGAAGTGTGGGCGGGGAGGACATGATGAAGTGTGGGCGTGGAGGATATGATGAAGTGTGGGCGTTCAGGAGATGATGAAATGTGGGCGTGGAGGAGGAGATGAAGTGTGGGCATGGAGGATATGACTAAGTGTGGGCGTGGAGATGATGAAGTGTGGGCGTGGAGGAGAAGATAAATTGATAGCTCAGAGGAGGAAATGAAGTGTGGCTTGGAGGAGATGATGAAGTGTGGGAGTGGAGGAGATGATGAAGTGTGGGTGGGAGGAGATGATGAAGTGTGGGCTTGCAAGAGATGATGAAGTGTGGGCGTGGAGGAGACGATGAAGTTTGGGCGTGGAGAAGATGATGAATTGTGGGCGCGGAAGAGGAGATGAAGTGTGGGCGTGGAAAAGATGATTAAGTGTGGGCGTGGAGGAGATGATGCAGTGTGGGCGTGAAGGAGATGTTGAAGTGTGCGCTTGGATGAGGAGATGAAGTGTGGGCTTGTAGGAGGAGATGAAGTGTGGGATTGGAGGAGATGAAGAAGTGTGGGTGTGGAGGAGATGATGAAGTGTGGGTGTGGAGGAGATGATGAAGTGACGGCGTGAAGGAGTTGATGAAGTGTAGGCGTGGAGAAGATGATGAAGTGTGGGCGTGAAGGAGATGTTGGAAGTGTGCGCTTGGATGAGGAGATGAAGTGTGGGATTGTAGGAGGAGATGAAGTGTGGGATTGGAGGAGATGAAGAAGTGTGGGTGTGGAGGAGATGATGAGTGTGGGTGTGGAGGAGATGATGAAGTGTGCGCGTGGAAGAGGTCATGAAGTGTGGCGTGGAGGTGACGATGAAGTGTGGGCGTGGAGAATATGATGAAGTGTAGGCGTGGAGGAGGAGATGAAGTGTGGGCATTGAAAAGATGATTAAGTTGTGGGCGTTTAGATGATGAAATGAGGGCGCGGAGGAGATGATGAAGTGTGGGCGTGGAGGAGATGTTGAAGTGTGGGCGTTTAGGAGATGATGAAGTGTGGGCGAAGAGAAGATGATGAAGTGTTGGCGTCGTGGAGATGAAGTGTGGGCGAGGAGGAGATGATGAAGTGTGTGCGTGGAGGAGATAATGAAGTGAGGACTTGGAGGAGAAGATGAAGTGTGGGCGTGGAGAAGATGATGAAGTGTGGGCGGGGCGGAGGAGATAAAGTGTGGGCTTGGAGGAAGAGATGAAGTGTGGGCTTGGAGGAGATGACGAAGTGTGGCGTGGAGGAGATGATGAAGTGTGGGCGTGGAGGACGAGATGAAATGTGGGCTGGGAGAAGATGATGAAGTGTGGGCGTCGAGATGATGAAGTGTGGGCGTTTAGGATATGATGAAGTGTGGGTGTGGAGGAGATGATGAAATGTGGGCGTGGAGGAGTTGATGAAGTGTGTGCGTGGAGATGTCGATGAAGTGTGGGCGTGGAGGAGGAGATGAAGTGTGGGCTTGGAGAAGATGATGAAGTGTGGGCGTGGAGGAGATGATGAAGTGTGGGCGGGGAGGATATGATGAAGTGTGGTCGTGGAGGAGATGATGAAGTGTGGGCGTGGAGGAGTCGATGAAGTGTGGGCGTGGAGGGAGCTGATGAAGTGTGGGCGTGGATGATATGATGAAGTGTGGGAGTGGAGGAGATGATGAAATGTGTGCTTGGAGGAGATGATGAAGTGTGGGCGTGGATAAGTCGATGAAGTGTGGGCGTGGAGGAGGTGATGAAGTCGGTGTGGAGGAGATGATGAAGTGTGGGTGTGGAGATGATGAAGTGTGGGCGTGGAGAAGGAGATGAAGTGTTGGCGTGGAGAGATGATGAATGGTGTGGGCGTGGAGGAGATGTTGAAGTGTGGGCGTGGATTAGGTGATGAAGTGTGGGCGTGGAGGAGATGATGAAATGTGGGCGTGGAGGAGATGATGAAGTGTGAGCGTTGAGGAGATGATGAAGTGTGGGCGTTTATAAAATGAAGAAGAGTGGGCGTGGAGGAGGAGATGAAGAGTGGTCTTGCACGAGATAACGAAGTGTGGGCGTGGAGGAGATGATGATGTGTGGGCGTGGAAGAGGAGATGAAGTGTGGGCTTGAGGAAGAGATGAAGAGTGGGCGATGAGGAGATGTTTAAGTGTGGGTGTGGAGAAGATGATATAGTGTGGGCGTGGAGGAGGTGATGAAGTGTGGGCGTTGAGGATATGATTAAGTGGGTGTGGAGGAGATAATGAAATGTGAGCGTAGAGAAGATGATGAAGTGTGGGCGTGGAGGAGATGATGAAGTGTGGGCGTGAAGGATATGATATAATGTATTGGGCGTGGATGAGATGAATGAGGGCGTGGAGGGAAGATGAATAAAGTGTGTGCGTGGAGGAGATCGATGAATGAAGGAGGGCGTAAGGAGTATTATGAAGTTGGCGTGGAGAAGATATGATAGTGGGCATGGGGATAGGGGGGGAATGAAGTGTGGGCTTGGAAGAGAATAAGTGTGGGCTTGAGGAGATGAAGTGTGGCGGGAGGAGATGATTAAGTGTGGGTGTGTAGTAGATCAGAAGATGTGGCGTGGAGAGAGTATGAATAAGTGTAAGCGTGAGGAACGGATGAAGTATGGGGACGGAGAGGAATATGATGAGTGGTGGGGCACGTGGAATAGATGATGAAACGAGGGCGTGAAAATAGAAGATTAATTGTGGGCGTGGATGAGATATAAGTGTCTGCGTGGCAGGGTATGTTGATAGTGTGGGCGATGGAGGAGTGATGAAGGTGTGGCGTGGAGGAGATGATGAAGTGTGTACGTGGAGGAGAGATAAGGTGAGGCGTGGAGGAGATGATGAAGTTTGGGTGGGCGTGTAGCGAAGATGATGAATGTGTGGTCGTGGAGGTGGAATTAAGTTTGCTTGGGGAGGAGTTAAATTTTTGGGCTTGTAGATATGACGAAGTGTGGGGTAAGTCATGATGAAAAGTGTGGGTGGGGGAGTGAAGTGTGGGGGAGGGAGGTGAAAAAGTGGGGTTGGAGGGGTGTGGGGGGGTGTGGAGGAGAGGGGGAAATGTGGGGTGAAGAGTATGGGGTGGGCTAGAATGTAGTGGGCAAAAGTTTGGGGGCGGGAGGTGGGAAGTACGGGAAAAAATGATTGGGGGGGGGGTGGAAATGTGGGCTGAGGAGATGATGAAAGGTTGGGGAGAATTTGATGAATTGGAGGGGAGATGAATGTGGGGGGGAAAATAAAGTGTGTGAATGGAGGAGAAAGAAGTGGGGGGGGTGGGGAAAGGGTTTCGTGGAGGATGTGAAGGGGGGGAGGAGTAGAAGGTGGGTGGGGGAATTTTTGGGGGGTGGGACGTGGGGGAGATGAAGTGTGGCTGGGGAAGTTTTCGGGGGGGTGGTGGTGGGGGGGAGAAAGGGAAGTGTGGGGTGGGGGGAGATGAAAAAGGGCGTGAGGGTTGGAAAATGGGGGGGAGAGTGATGAATGTTTCGTGAAAAGGGGAAAGAAGTGTGGGTTGGAGAAAGTGAAAATGGGGGGGTGTAGATATGGGTAAAGTGTGAGTTTTTAAGGGTAAAGAAATGTGGGGGAGGAGAAAAAAATTGGGGGTAGAGGGGGGAATGAAAGGTGTGTTGGGGGGGAAAAATTGAAAGTTGGGGTTGGGAAAAAGAAAATGTGGGTTGAGGAGGAGGGTAAAAAGGGGGCTGGAGGGGGGAGATGAAATGGGCTTTGGAAGATTAGAAGGTGGATGGAGGAAATTTTAAAGTTGGGTTTTTAGAAATGATGAAGTGTGGGGGGAGAGATGAAGGGGTTTGGGGGGGATTGGGGTGTTTTGGAGGAGATGAAAAGGGGGTGAGGAAAGATAATGAAAAGGTTTGAAATGATGAAGTTGGGCTATTGTGGTTCTGGGAAAAGGGGATGAATTTTGGTTGGGGAATGAATTGGGCCTTTGGTGAATGGGTGGGGGAGGATGAAATGTGGGGTGGAAAAGTGGTGTGTGGTGGGGAGGGGAAATGTTTGGGGGGGAGAAAAGGTGGGGTGTGGGGTGGGTGGAAGGGGTGGGCGTGGGGCATGATGAATTGGTGGGCGTTGGGGGAGATGAAGAAAGGGGGAGAGAATGAGTGTGGGCTGGAAATTGATGATGTTTGGTGGGGGGGTGAATGTGGTTGGGGAAATGTGAATGTGGGGGGAGGGGAGTGGGGTTTGGGCTTTGGTTGTAAAGTGTGGGGCCCCTTAAGAAATGGGAAAAAAAGGGGTGGAGGGATAAATGTGGGTTGGAGGGGGGAAAAGAATGTGGGGTAGAGGGGGGGTGGGTGGAAGAAAGGGTGGGGGGGGGGGGATGATGAAAGGGGGCGTGGGATATGAAAGGGGGTTTGGGGTGGGAGTGGAAATGTGGGCGTAGGGGTGATGAATGTGGGGGAATAAGTTTAAAAAGGTGTAGTTTTGGGGGGGGTTTGTTTTGGGTGTGGGGGGATGTGGTGGGGTTGGAGGGGTGAAATGTGGGGGTGGGGAGTAAGGGGGGGCTTTGGGGGAATGGGGGGGAGATCGGAAAGTGTGGTGGGGGATTTTTGGGGGGGGGAGGGGGTTTTTTGGGGGGGGGGGAAAAAAGGGGGGGGGAGGAAAAGGGGGGGGGGGGGGGGGGGGGGAAAGGGGGGGGGGGGGGGGGGGGGGGGTTTTTGGGTTTGGGGGGGGGGGGGAAATTTTGGGGTTTTAAAAGGGGGGGGTTTGGGGGGGGGTTTTGGGGTTTTGGGGGGGGAATTTTTTGGGGGGGGTTTTGGTTTTGGGGGGGGGGGGTTTTTTTTTTGGGGGGGGGGGGTTTTTTTTTTTTTTTTGGGGGGTTTTTTTTGGGGGGGTTTTTTGGGGGGGGTTTTGGGGTTTATTTGGGGGGGGAAATTTTTTTTTTTTTTAAAAGGGGGGGGGGGTTTTTTTAAGGGGGGGGGGGTTTTTTTGGGGGGGGGGGGGGGGGGGGGGAAGGGGAAATTTTTTGGGGGGGGGGGGGGGGGGGGGTGGGGTTTTTGGGGGGGGGGGGGGGGGGGGGTTTTTTTTTTTTTTGGGGGGGGGGGGTTTTTTGGGGGAAAAATTTGGGGGGGGGGGGGAAATTTGGGGGGAAAAATTTTTGGGGGGGTTTTTTGGGGGGGGTTTAAAAAGGGGGGGGGGGAAAATTTTTTGGGGGGGGGGGGGGGGAAAGGGGGGGGGGCTTTTGGGGGGGGGGGGGGGGGTTAAATTTTGGGGGGGTTTTTTTTTGGGGGGGGGGGGGGGGGGGGGGGCCCCCCCCTTTTTTTTTGGGGGGAAAGGGGGGGGTTTTTTTAAAAAAAAAATTTTTTTTTTGGGGGGGGCCCCCGGGGAAAAAGGGGGAAAAAAAGGGGAAATTTTTTTTGGGGGGCCCAAAAAGGGAGGGGGGGGGAAAAAGTTTAAATTTTTCCGGGGGGAGGAAAAGGGGGGTTTTTAAAAAAGGGGGGGGGGTTTTGGGGGGGAAAAAAAATTTTTAAAAAAAGGGGGGGGGTTTTTTTTTTGGGGGGGTTTGGGGGGGTTTGGGGGAAATGAAAAGGGGGGGGGGGAAAAAAAAGGAAAATTTTTTTTTTTTTTTTTTGGGGGGGGGTTTTAAAAAGGGGGGGTTTTGGGAAGGGGGGGGGGGAAAAAAGGGGGGGGGGGGGGGGTTTTTTGGGGGGGGGGAAAAAGGGGGGGGGGGGTGAGGGGAGGGGGAAAAGTGGGAGTGGAGGATGTTCTGCATGTCTGTAGCGCTATCATTATGAACTGCTACAACTACTACTGTTGCAACTGATCAATAGCTATAACTATTACTGACAAACTACTACATGTTATTACTATTGCTGTTGTTATGCCACATACTACTATTATTATAATCATTCTACTACTAATGCTAACTACTATTAGTACCTAAGCTACTACAACTTACAACTTAGTAATATCTACTACTCACTTACCTACTACTACCATTTCAACTACTACTATTCTATTCTGACTAGATACATACTACTATGGTTACAACATGACTACAGGTAACTTACTACATACAGTTACTAGTAACTACTGGTACTTACCGCTACTGTGACAAAAATGCGTCTGTTTTCATTTAGTCCGTGAAGAACTGTGAGGAATCAGCGACCCCCGTGTACCTGTTTTCCCAAACCAAGTCTTGCGCCAGTGAGGGAGGGCTGATCACTCAGACTCTTGGTGTTGGTTTACAGAGCAATCCCTAGAGAACAGTCCAAAGGCAAGTGCAGAACTTTCCAATTGAGTATTGTGATCGGACCGAGGCTATGATGGGGGGGTGCACCTGTAGGAGCTAGCACCAACAGGTAAGACACAGTAGACTCTATTGAACAACCTGTATAGTATAACGCGTGTGAAATACTTTTAGATCCACTGAAAGTTACAGCAGTCTGTTTATTGAGTAGACTCTAAAGAGTAAAGTGGTTTCGTGCATCCGCTTACTGCCCTTAAGCCCTCCTGGAGCTACATTTAAGGGACGATATGAGAATAACCACGTTCAAAATATATGTTTACTCAGGCTCAATTTTTTTTTACCTGTGGTTGACCTCGCTGCTATAAGAGCCATGGGTAGTGAGGAGTAAATGTGTTCGAATATTCTGACTCACGGTGTTAAATTTGTCTCGAGGGTTGGAATACATTGGAAAAATCATTCAGCGCGGGATTATATATGATGATACACACACAACACACAACACACACACACAGATAGAGCACACGACACACAACACACACAAACACACACACACACAGCACACAACAACACAAAAACACATACACATACACATACACACACACACGAAACACACGCACACTACACACACACACACGCACAGCATACACAGCACTACACATACACAATACACATGACACAACACATCACAACTATCACACACAACACACACACACACACACACACACATACACATACAGCATACACACACTACACACAATAGGTCCACGTCAACACACACACCACACACCACACACACTACACAAATCATACACATACACATAACTCACACATTCACACTACACACACAGCAATCACACACACACACACAAACATACACACACACACACACACGACACACACACACACATGGAAACATGAACACACACACACCACACGCACAACATACACACATCACATACTAGACGGCACAAACACACACATACACACATACACACGACATACACACACACAAAGCCTCAACAACTACACGCGCACACACACACAAACACACACAAAACACGACACCACACACACGCACACAGGACACACACATACAGCACACACACATACACACACACCGCACACACACACACACACACACACACAAATCACACACACGATACACACACACTACACACTCACACACTACACATCACACACACACACAACACAACACACATACACACACACACACATACAACACAACATCAACATAACACACACAACACATTAGCGCACACACACACACGACACACACACACTAAACAAACACAAATACTACCACACACACACATCACATACACAAAACAGTCCCACATACACACAGCACAAACGCATACACAATAACAGCACACTCCTTACATCACACACTTACACACACAAACACACAAACACACACACACAAACACACAAACACATACACACAAAGATTCACACATACACACACACATACACAAACACACACATCACACACACACATACACACACACATACACACACACACAAAACACACACACATACACACACACATACAACATCACCATCACACACAATACACACACATACACACATACACAAACTCGTGGAGGAGTCACAGTTAGATATAGGTCTCTTGAGTCTCGTGTTTTGGTTGAAAATTTCTGACTGTGCCATCAGGAATAAGTGTGGAGTGATAGTAGGCTTGTGTCGACGCCCATGAGTGTGCATATAAATCACTTAAAAGCCAACCGAAAAAAGGAATATAAGGATCACAGGAAAAAAAAAGAAAGTGAAACAGATGCAGAGTGTTAGTTGAGCCGGTTAAGAAGTGAACGTTTGTTGGGTCCAGGCCTAATATTTGCCATAATAACGCAGTGGGTATTTTTGAAGAATACAGGTGCGAACTCAAGTGACCAGGAAGATAAGAGATATGTATAGATAGTTGTCATAAATACGGGTGAGTGATGAAAAAATTAGAAGAGGCGCAGAGAATATTAGTTCATAACAAGAATTAGTAAAAATTACGAGTCCGCATCAAACATCAACTTATCTGGGATCAGGACAGACCCTGCAACGTTACTCATCTGCTAGCTCAGCCAATAATATTCACCTAGTTTGAGTTGCATGGGTCAATAGTACCTTTCACTAAGCTGGAATTGGGGGTCACGTCTCTCTCGACTATCAAATTAGCAATTACACATTTATAGAATTTAGAGTAGTTTATTCGGCATATAGGCGAAGCCTAGTGTAATTTATATTGAACGTATTTTAAACGCATAAGAGTACAGTGGGAACCAAGATAGTCGGGTACTTATAATACAAATACATATAGTGTATACATACGTGGGATACATAAAGGAGCTGATTTATACATAAACATATGCCAGCACACCTATGGTGGAGAACAGCACTGTTGTTATGCACATTGCCATAGCATTAGGCACCACACCACACAAACACACACACAGCACACATCACACACCACACACACACACACACACCACCTAGCCAAGCAGAGTGAAGAAACTAGAGAAAGTGCAAAGTGTTCGCAACAAGACTAGTCCCAGAGCTAAGATGTTTATGTCATACAGAGAGGTTAAGGGAAATTCAACCATGACTTACACTGGAGGACATGAGATTATATGGGGGGACATGATAACGAATCATACAAAATACTGAAGGAATTGGAACACAAGTGGAAAAAGACAGGATGTTTCCAGAGATGACAACAGGTAACAAGGGACACAGTTGGAATAGCTGAAGATCGAAGACAGATAAATCACAAGGGATGTTATGAAGGAATTTCTTCAGCACAGAGTATTCGATAAGTGGAATATTTTATAGGAAGCGATGTAGTGGAGGCAGATCCATACACTAGCATTTAAGTCATAGGGTACGAAAAAGCTCCTGGTTCCGGAGATGTGACCTAGTAGTGACCATGAAGAGAGAGGGCTTTCAGAGCTTGGACTGCGACCCCTGCAACCTGCACTAGGTTGAGTAACAACGTGAGTTGAGTACAGCACACACACACACACAAACAAACATCACACAAACACATTAGCACATGCGACACGACACATATCAGACAATCACACACACATCACATACAGACCAAACCCACACACAATATACAGATTTACATACACTTGCCTGTGGAATGAACCAATATATAACGAGCTTGCTTCACCCCCTCCCTGTCATCTCTCCCTCTTCCCATCTTCACTTCTCCTCGTCGTCTTCCTCTCTCTCGCTCTCTAGGTCTCTCAAGAACTCTACTCTTCAAAACTTTTCAATCAAAAATCCTCTCAACACATCTGCTCATCTCTCGTCGTCGATCTCTCATCTAATCTCTCGTTGCCTCTTCAACTCTCCGGCTTCTGCTCTCGCTCTACTCTCTTTCATCTATTTCTCTCTCTTCCCCCTTTTCATCCTCTCTCATCCTCTCTCTCATCCTCTTTCTCTCATTCCGCTCGTTCTCTTCCTTCTCTTCTCTTTTCCTTGTCACTCTTTACTCTCTCTCTTTCCTCATACTTCTCATCCCTCTCTCATCTCTCTTTACTTATCCTCTCTTCCTCTCATTAACTCTGCCCGTTGGGGGGCCTGTGGCTAAAGCTCACCGCCTTCACACACGAGGCCCGGTCGATTCCTGGCGAGTGGAAACATCATCGACACGTTTCTTAGCACCTGTTTGTCCTTCAGGACCTGGTTTGTCTAGACAGCAAATATAACCTGGTGTAAGTCGACCTGGTGTGGGGTCGCATCCTGGGGACAGAATAAGGACCCCAATGGAAATTAAGTTAGACAGTCCTCGATGACTCACTGACTTTCTGGGTTATCCTTCTGGTGGCTAACCCTCCGGGCTTAAGATAATCTCGAACGAAAATCTTATCTATCTCTCTCTTACCTTTCACTTTTACTCCCATATCCCCCGTCTTCTCTTACCTTTTGCTCTCTCACTTTCTCATAGCCCGCTTTTTCCCTCTTTTTCCCCTCCTTCTAGCTTCTGCGTCCATTCTCCTCTCTGCCCTATCGTCTTACTCTCTTCCCACTTTTTTCATTTTTATCTCTTTCTTCTCTCACTTTCATAAAAAAACAATGGAATCAGGATCAGATGTACAATGGTACAAAGGTAGGGAGGAATGGGATGGGGAGGGGAACAGTGTAAAAAGGATAGAGCAAGAATGGGAGAGAAATTAAGGAGAGCTTTCTGAAAAAATGGAGAAAGCCTATCTTGAAACGGGAAAAAAGGCGAAAGGAAACGGAAGAATTGGGAGCACAAGTCGAGAACTGCAGTACCAGGGTAAAGTCCTAGAATATGAGGTAAACAGGCTAGAAGGGGCAAGTCGTCAAGGGGTATGTGACCAGAGAAGAACGACACCATACGATGATGAAAGGACTGAAACAGGACAGGAATGAGATAGAATTAGTGTCTAATTCATATCAGCCTGCAAAAGGGCCAGGGAAGGGAATGGAAGAGCAGAATGGGTGCTAGATTGGAGAGGGAGAAGGTCGAAATTGCCTGAGGCACAACATGCTAAGCCACAAGTCAGCCACTGAAATAATCAATGGAGAAAATGACCACATACAGACAGAACCAGATTTCTCAGAGGAAGAGGACTAATGGGAGGGAGAAAGGGCGAAAATGCAGTGGTGCCATGGGCTTACGGTGAGAGAGATGGAAAAGGACACACACTGAAAAGACGGCCAGAAGAAAGAAAGGAGATGAGAAAATCATCACGAAAATAGGAAGAAGACATGGAGTGAGATTGTAAATTTCAGAGAATAATGGGGTAACTTAAAGGGGTAGAAACGCGACCGATCAAGCTTGGATTCAAGGACAGTAACGTATGGCGGAACAGAGGTATTCCTCCAAGAGAAACCACGTTGAAAAAGTTCGAAAGAGTACAGGAGGTGTTCCTAGGACAGAGACAGAACACAACAGAGAGAAAATCAGCAAGGGAGAGGACTAAAAAGCGAAGGAGCTATGGAAAGGAACAAGGATGGAACACAGCATAATGGGGGAGGTTCTAGTCCAGAGCAGAACAGATCAGCAATAGCAAGCACACCACACAACATAACCCTCAGGAACCCACAACGCTATCACGCCATATCGACTAACCTTACACAATACAATCCATACCCGCACTTCGGAGCTTCGCACCAACCACTCCAACCATAGAAGTCCCACATGTAAGCTACCCTAGTCTCCACACCCTCACATGCCTCCCCAAAGCCACAGTGTTGGGAAGAGAACTGAAGAATGGTACACAAACGGCTGATGGAATAACAAACTAAGTGGAGGAGTGGCACGAAGAGGTCAAGAATCATCACAGACATGCATAGCGTAATACACAGAAACCAGCTACAGGTATGATAATAGATGCCATCTTTCCACGTGATACCAGATCTTGAGGAAATGAAGAAGGAACAAGATGGGGTCAGAGGAAGTGGCATTGCTGATTCAATACACCGATGGAATTTTTGATGAGGTCTGAGAGAGAAACAGACGGAGAAGAAAGTGATTACATAACGGAAACTCATACACATCTGGTGGTCCAAGGTGAATAATTGCAGTATGTATAACCCACCACAGACGTGAGTAGGCAGCAGGAGGTCAACCCTAAGGCAAGAGTATAATGAGAGCAATAGACGATGGTTGACACACTTGCTGCAGTGGGCCAGAAGAGCTCATGCGATGCAGGGCAAAGCTCCTGACATGGGGGACTACTTTTAACCACAAGGAGATCAATGGGAAGAACTTGGAGCACATGGGGGCCAAGATAAGGAGGGCTAAGATGATGGAGGTGTACTTGGAAATACTTCAGTGCCAACACGCGAAAGGGACACTACAGATTAGAGAGAGGAGATGATGAACCAGCAAGACTGGACTATAGTATTCACCTTGAGCAGTGCAGATTTTAGGACATCCACATATGAAAGACCCCGTTGGGCACACGCGATCATGTGTTTTGGAGCTTCGAATACACAGTAGAGCTAAAAGTGGAGGGGAAAGCAGGAAGTCCAGGACAAATGAAACCAAACTACAGTAAAGGACGTACACAGATATTTGAGGAACTTCCAGAATGAGGGTTCATTGGGGCAGAGTAACTGCAGGGAAGCCAGTTAATTGAATGATGCATATGTAGCAACAACAATGTGCAAGGAGGCTGAGGTAGTAGGTTGTGTACAATGGTAACAGGAAATACTGAAAAAGCCAGGAATTTGACCCATGGTTCACACAAAGATGCAAGATGGTCTAAAAACCACGTGTGCTAGGAATTGAAGAAATATAGACAAAAGGCAAAGGACCCAGGAGAATAATGAGTAGCAACGAGAGAGGCTCAGAAACTAATAAGCACAGATAAGATTTGAGGCCCAACGTCAATATGAAAACAGACATAGCAAGCAAGCCAAATCTGACGCCGAATTCTGTTATATACAGCCTACATCAGGAAGAACACAACCGTTAAGGACGGCATGTAATCAGGCTTAAGGAAGGAAAGGAGGAGAGACCACAAGAATGACGCGGAAGTATGTGAGGAACTCAACAAGAATATCAAAAGAAGTGGTTTCACAAGAGGAGACAGAAGGGAGCGTTCAAAAGACTGGGAGAGTGGGTACACACACCATAGTGCTGGACACAGTACAACACATGACAGAGGACGAGAGTGCAGGCTTCTGTAGTGACTAAGATACTCAAAGACAATGGGCCATGATAACATCTCTCCATGGGCACCTGAGAGAGGAGCAGAGGGCGATATGTTTACCCCCTAACAACAATAATCAATACATCCTATCGAAACAGAGGAGATTGCCTGAGCATGGAAGACAGCCAATGTGGCCCTATCTTTAGAAAAAGGAGAAGACCTGACGTAAAGCACTAAAAAAACTACAGACCAGAGTCACTGACATGTATAGCATTCAAACTCATGGAAGGAAGATGCTGTAGGAGAAGAATGTGGAACCATCTAGAAAGAATTGATCTCATCACTCAGCAGCACAACAATGGTTTCAGAGATGGTGAAACCTTGTTCACAAACCTACTGGAGTTCTACGACATGGTATAACAGCGTAAAGACAAGAGCGAGCGGGGTGAGGGAGGATAGCATTTCTATGGACTGCCATAAGGCTAAAGACGACAGTAGCCACACACAAGAGATTAAGTGCAAAAACTTGAGGACCCAAGCACTGGATAACATGGAAGGCACAGCAATGTATCTAGGTAATACTTGTCAGGAAGACAGTCAGCCGTAAATGGAACGTGCGAGGTGTCAGAGGGGCCCCTGTTGACCAGGCGGGGTCCCACAGTGGGTCAGATCTAGTGACGTCTTTGCTGTTTCTGTATTGTTGATACGACATGTATAGCAAGATAAACTCCGAGGAGTCCCTAGTTTGCAGTATGACGTGAAGTATGATGAAGAATTCATTTCAATCGAAGACAAGGAAAAAAGGGGGGGGGAAGGGGAACTACAAAAGGGATGCTGGACCAGCTGCAGACCTGGTCGGCAGCAATTGCTTCGTGGAGTTCATCCCCCAAGTGGTCAATTCATGAGGATTGGAAGGAGCACAAGAAGACCGCAGATACGGAGTACAGTATTGGGGGCCAGAGACTACTAACATCACTCACGGAGAAAAGATCTTGAGGGTGAGTATAACACCAAGCACATCTCCTGATGGGCTCACAAGCCCAAACCAAATAACTCTGCAGCATTATTGTTCTCCATGTGTGCAAACCTCAAACAGCATTCCGACATCGTAATAAGGCAATCGTTCAGAGACCCTGTACCAAAACCGAGTACGTTAGCACCATATTGGAGTATAGAGTGGCACCAGTTTGACCCAGCACCTAGTTCCAGCATGAATGAGAAACTAGAGAAAAGTCAGTTTGCAACAAGACTAGATCCAGATTAAGAGGTATGTCCCTAGTGTAAGGAGAGTTAAGGGAAATCGAACACTGACTGACACGGATAGACGGGAGGAATAGGAGGACATTATAACGACTTACAAATACTGAGTAGGAATTTTTGAGGCAAGAGGAAAAAGACAGGATGTTCTCAGAAGACTGACACAGCAACAGCGGGACATAAAGTCTGACAGTTGGATAGCTGAATACACAGATGAAATCAGAAGGAATGTTAGAATTATTTCTTCATGCCAACAGAGTAATCAGGAAGTGAATAGTTTGGGAAAGGGCGATGTACTTTGATGGCAGGATCCATACATGCTTATAAGCAGAAGTTACGATAGAAGCTCATGATCAGGAAAGAGTGACTCTAGTAGCAGATTCAGTTGAAGAGGCGGGGCTTAGAAGGCTCGAAGTCGACCCCTGCAAACCCTCCAATCTAGGTGAGTACAACTAGGTGAGCACACACAACACACACACTAGCACACACCACACACACAAGACACACACACACACATACACAACACACATTACACACACTAAACATTCTCATACACGACTAACACATACACAACACACAAACACACACACACGATTCAACAATTCACATACACAGACACATCACACACACACACACACACCACACACACACACACCAACGCACGCACGACATACTTACGACATACGACATCAGCAGCTGGGCAACTGTCAGCGCAAGTATATTCGCCAAGTTGTGGATTGGCATGTTGACGGCCCTGGCTGCCTTGTATACTGTTGATACTGAGTCACGATCACATTCCTGCAAGCTATTACCAGAATTGAGAATAGAAAGTTAGCATAGACATAGGAGAATATAGTGTTAGAACAGAGTGTGAGAAGGTATGTGGGACAAGCTTTTATAGGGCAAAGCATGGTAATGACGGTGCTAGGGGGGTCCCGCGTGAGGGTTAGTCATGACAAAAGAAGTTGCGGCAGTCCATATTACACCGCCCCCCCCCCCCAACAAAGCTCTCACACAACACACACACGACCCACACACACACAACACAACACTCACAAGCAGCACACAACAGGTACCGCACACACGGGCACAGACAGGCAGTGTTACTAGACCGATTGAGTTTATTATGCAGTAAGATACTTAGTAGCTAGAAGTCCTCATCTCAATGTGAACAAGGAAATGATAATAAGCTCGCCACAATAACACGATAATCCAAAAGGGCAAATAATATCCCAGAATAGGCAATAAGTGGAGAGAGTAGCATAAATTGGAAATGTAATGAGACTAAATTAGAGCCTACATCGACGTACCACGACACCCCCCCCCTAAGCACGGCTCCGCGTCCCTACACAGCAAAGCACAGCAGCACACAAGGGTAGACACTGTCACGAAAACACCACAAAACATTACAACACAATAGCACACATACACACACACACATAGCATACACACATACGTAAACGACAGTCAAGGCACACAGCACTAACACATACACATACAATAACACACAATAACACACACACACGCGCACACACACACCACACACACACATGACACACACACAACAAGCACAACACACACACAAGTTATCAACCCACATCACCATTCACAACACACACATACAACATCACACACACACACAACACCGACACACACACACACACACACACACACATCACACACACAATACACACACACACTACATCACACACACACAGAACCACTGTAAACACGCAACTATGACACCTATAGGCCTTAGGGCACTACTCCGCTTTCCCCCAAGACCACCTAACCCACCCCTCCGCAAACCGTCTACCCTCTCCGCCCTAACAACCTCCCTCCATCTTCTCCCAATAAGCCATTTCCCCCCTCCCCCCATAACCATGCCATCCCTCTCTCCCCACCAAACCATCCTAACTCCCTCCCCCCCACCATTCTAACTTCCCTCACCCAACTTATAGCTCTGCCCTTTTACAATTAACTCTATACCTCCCCAGAGCCCCCACAACCATCACATTACCCTCTCCTAACGTGCGTCTATTCGCCCTCCCCTAACACAGATGAGGGACAAGGGTGCACAAGACGAATCTGAGAGGGAGAAATGGTAGATAGATGGCTGCAAAAAAAGGGAGGAAGACTGGGAAGGTGAAGTTTAATGAAAGAAGTGAAAGAGAGGTTAGCAGCAGAATGGCAGAAGGTGGAAGCCAAACAGGCCACAG
Organism: Cherax quadricarinatus; assembly: GCF_026875155.1. Classification (NCBI taxonomy): domain Eukaryota; kingdom Metazoa; phylum Arthropoda; class Malacostraca; order Decapoda; family Parastacidae; genus Cherax; species Cherax quadricarinatus. The sequence goes on from NC_069420.1 coordinate 323,619, forward strand.
CAGCAGAAATCAAGATTAGATAGATAGAAGAGGAGCTGGAACATCTGAAACACATCAGAGCCAGAAGATATTACAGAAGTACATCGCCATGGCTACATCGAACACAGACAACAGTCCGAAGGAAGCAAATGGAAATTAAACTGTATGCAGAGGTCCTGTCAAACCCACATTGGGGCCAAAACAAAGACAGGGAGCACTCTAGGACAGAACGAGAGTGTTGGAAGACGCATTGATGGGAACTAGACAGTGCAAGGACTTAACCAGGATACTCCTGTGGGGCGCAGGGCAAGTGAGGCATGAAGGATAAACCAAGAAGCAAGGGGCCCTAAACAGATGGGAAGGGACTGAAGGAAGGAACACTCCACGGGGAAAGTAACTAAAACATCATCAGAGGATGCAATGGAGTCACAGATGTAAGGTGGAAAGGAGAGATCCGTGTTTGTCTATGTGCTAGACGAAGCTAAAGGTGAAACTTAATGAAAGAAAGCAGAGGAGAAAAAAGCGATTGAAAGACATCATGAAGGTGATAGGCGAGGGGGACATGACCAAGGTGCAAATTTTCGGAGAATTGGGTGGTTCACAGAAAAGGAATCTGTCAGCTCTCAAAGTAATTTCAAGGTCAGAATCGAACCCGAACCATGATCCAGTCAGAGAAAGGCACGGGCAAGAGAGCAAGCAGGAGTCCTGAGTGTGTACCCGTTCGAACCGGTAGACAGAACACAGGACGGAAAGGAAGACAAGTGAAAGAGAGAGTTCCAAAACGAAAGGAGAAATGGGAGGAAATAAAAAGGAGAGCAAATAAACCCAGGATCAAATGGAAGGATCAAGCGCACGCCTCTAAGTTCACCTCTAGAAGGACTCCAGCCACGATCAACCTCCCCCAAGGCAACTGCGACAATTCCAAACCATCCATCACTACACCGATCCCTCTGTTTCTTGTTCACCCACACGCACCACAGTTACAGGGGGGTGGTAACATTGGGGAAGGTTAATGAGCGTATCACAAATGCAGATGGATTACGAATAAACATTAGAGGAACAATGGGCAAAGAAAGAATGCAATGAGAAGTCCCAAGACATCCATAGCAGTTACAGGAGAACAAAACTCATGAGACAATAAAAGATGCATTCGTTACCCACAAGGATACCAGATCAATGATGGAAAATTAGAAGGGTAGGGGGAGTTGGGTGTTTGTCTTGCTTCAAAAAACAGATGGAAATTCCGAGAAAATGGAAGAGAATAGATGAGACAGGAGAAAGAGACTACATACAGTAACAACTTCAGCCTGGGAACACAAAGTGGTCATTGCATGTGAGTATAAACCACCACAGAACATGCAGGAGGCCGAAGAGAGGAATATGAAGAGCAACAGAGCAATGGTGGACACACTTGCTGAGGTTGGGCAAAAGAGCTCACTCCAGCAGAGCAAAGTTGCTGGTTATGGGGGGATTTTCAACCACTAGGGAGATTAGACTTGGGAAAACCTGAGTCCCACATGGGGGTCCCGAAACATGGAGAGGGCCAAGGATGTTGGACGTGGTGCCTGAAAACCTATCAATGCACCAACATGTTAAGGACACTACCAGAGTAGAGATAGGGGAGGATGAAACGGTCAGCAATAGATGGACCTTGTGTTTCACCCTGGTCACTCAGACATTGAGGATATCAAGTAGTGAGATTCCCGATACTAGGAGCTAGCGACCCCGTGGTTCGTGCTTTTAGAATACAATAGTGATGCTGTCAAAGTGTGAAGAAAACAGGACGTAGAAATGGGAAAAGCCGTGACTATAAGAAGAGGGACTACAATATGAGTAGAAGACTCATGCGGGAGTCGCAGTGGGACAGAAGAACTTGGCAGGAAAGCCAGTAAATGAAATGATGGAATAATGTAGCAACAAAATGCAAGGAGCAGTGAAAGGGTTTCATTCCAAGGCAACAGTAACAACTTGGGAAAACAAACAACCTCCTGGTTTACCCGAACGGTGTAATGAGGCAAAAACAAAGTGCAATATAGAGAATGGAAAAAAGTATAAACAGAGAGGCAGAGAGACACACGAAAATAGGGAGATCAGGACGCAGAGCCAGGAATTGATACGCACCAGTAATGAGGAGGGAGGGACCCAGCGACAGAATGAAAATGACATAGCATCAGAATCAAAAGACTGACCCGAAACTGTTGTATAAGCCACTTCAGGATGGAAGACAACAGTCAGAGACCAGGAGATCAGATTAAGGACAGAAAGGTGGAGAACTCACAAGAAATGATCCAGTGATGGTATTGAATACGACATTATTGTGAAAAGTTTTATTTACAGTAGAGCAGGAAGGGCTGTGGGAAGACAGGCACAGAAGGGAACATCAAGGAGGAATATACTCAACAAGTGTTGGATTGACAAACAACAACTGGGAGAGAGTGGTAAGAACTCGTAAGTGACCTTGACCACATCAAAGAGCATGGGACCGGACATCATCTCTCCATGGGTCCTTAGAGAAGAGGCAGAGATGCTGTGTGTGCCTCTAACCACAATCTTCAACACATCCTTGAACGTGGGCAATCTACCTGAAAAATAGGAAGACAGACTAAAGTAGTCCCCCTATTTATAGAAAGGAAACAGAAACGAGGAGCACTAAACTACAGACCGTGTCTCTGACATGTATTGTAGTGCAAAGTCATGGAGAAGAATATCAGGAGGAGAGTGTCGGAACACCTGGAAAGGAAACAAGATTATAGAATGAAAACCAGCATGTTTCATGGAAGAGCAGAAATCTTGTATCAGACA
>NC_069420.1:330706-361481 GCF_026875155.1 Cherax quadricarinatus
AATTTTTTTGGGGGTTTTTGTACGTGATTTTTTGGGGTCTGAAATGGACAATCTATTTCACAATATTCCTTAGGGGAAAAATTGGTCAGTACTGCCCCTGAACATACTTAGGGAGTGAAAAAATACTTAAAAACCGGGGCCCCCACTGTAAAATTTTTTTTTACAAGTCAGCCGTCTGCCACCAGGCGGGATATAACGACTGAAACAGCAAAGGGTTAATGCAGATAATAATAGCACCATAAAGAGGGTTAAAAAACCATTCCCTACTCTAATCCAAAAGTTACTGAACATTTTTCCTTTCAAGGGAAGGGCATGATGCAGTGAAGCCTTGGCCTAAGATACTCCAAAACCCTTTTTATCAAAAAAACCTTACTGCCTCCCTTTTCCTAAAAACCTGTATGACCTTCGGGATTTAATGTTTCCCACAAATTTAAAAAAATAAGTCAGTAAAAATTGTCAGTAGTGGGAACACATGCACGGAAAATTTTTTGGCTATTTTAGTTGCCCAAATTTATATTTTCCTACCTATTATTTTCATTTAAAAAATTTCATTTTGATTTGTTAAAAGAGTGTAAAAAAAAAATTATACATTAAATTTTAGATACCCTTTTTTTTACTCTTATGACATGGGAGAAACAGTGGGAAGAAAAAAACACTAATTACAGAAATATTAAAAAACAAAAAAAAATTGTCAAACTTTCAAATTGAGCTCACAGGAAATATAAAAAATAATTTTAAACAAATACAGATTTTAACTTCATTAACATTAAAAAAATTTATATATTTTTTTTTTCTTAACCAATTAAATTTTAACCACCATATACTCTATAAAAAAAATTATTATCTTGATTTTTCCCTAACGGGTTATTTTTTTAGATATAAAATAATAAAAGCTTTTGTAAAATTTGTGATGGAGTGAGAAGTTTTTTTCTAAAAACCAACCACTTAAAAAAAAAAAAAACATTCAAAAACAAACTTTAAAAAAAACAAATTCTTATGTATGGTGAAAGTTCCCCAAACCCAAACTTTTAAAATTTTTTTATTAATCCAGTTTTCATTTTTGAATATTTAATTGCATAAGCAAACCCATTGGGCCTAAAGGCAAAAAAAATAGACTAACCATTGCCCTATACTCAGGGGAAGCATGTTTGATGCTTGCAACAGTGTAAGCATTTATTTTAAAACCCTGTTTTTCTCTTAAAAATTTTTACAATAATGGCTTTTTGCTTTTATTGCCTTTCCACCACAGTGTATATTATTTTTACACAAATGGGAAGTGCAAACCCATGGGGTCATACCTTTTTTTTGGGGAAATGGGAGGGAATTACTTAGCTTCTAGGAAGGAGATTAGCTTCGGGATCAGAACCCCTGATCAGCACGGGAACTTCCCTGAGGGTGATGGTAATCGTTTACATTTTTGCCAAAACCACAAGATTCATTTTTTGCAAAAAATTTTTCATACATAAAAAATAAAAAAAATCTGAAAAGGGAGAAACCAAGTAAGTCATAGTGTATTAAAGGAAAGGAAACTATTCACAAGGGGATAAAAAACCATTTTTAGTATCACTGAAAACTATAAATTTTAGGGTTTTAAGGGCTTAAATTGATTATATTATAATAAGAAATTTGAAAAACATTTTCATTTTTTTTTTGGGGCCACCCTCCCAGGGGGATATGGCTGGTTCATTGAAAAAAAAAAAAAAAGTTAATGCAGGGGGGTTTTTGTCTTGTAGCCATAACTTATAGGCACATGTGATGGACTCGATTTGTTTGATTTTTCAAAATACAAAAATCTCCCATTTCCCGGGCATGTTGACCTTTTGGGTTTAGCACTGCACCAAAAATAAAAAACCAAAAGCTAGCAGTAAATAAAAAATTCCTTACTTGGAAAAACCCACTTCTCTTAGTTTTTAAGGACTAGCACAACATTTCGTATTTGAATTTTTGCCACTTTCCCTTATACATTACCTAAAAATTTTAAAACACTTTTTTTTGCAGGTGGTATCACACCCCAAAAACCTTTTAATGGCTACTTCCATTTTTAAAAACAATTTTCTTGCTCTTCCACTGTTACTAATTTACAAAAATAAAAGAAAATTCTTTTTAAAAAACCAGAAAATTTTTTTTCACACTTAAAAAAAAAAATCTAATTAAAAAATTAAGAATAAATCTTAGTGAACACAAAAGTATTACTTGACAATTCCCAAAACTTTAATATTCCTACTATTGGAACTTTTACAGCAAAATCCTAAACTGTATTACAAATACTGGAGAAAAAAAAAAAATTGCTGTTTTTTTTCCCTTATTATGGTATACAAATTTTCTAAATTTAATCATACCAAAAAACAAAATTGTAACAATGAAATTCAACTTTCAAACCAATACTTACATTTTTTGTAAAAACAAATGTTTAGTTTTCGTGATACATATCCCCTTTTTTAAGTTTTAATTATTTTACGCTTTAAATAACCCCATTTTATTTTTTAAACCCAAAGATGCCCCATTGCCAAACCGGGGACCCCTATAAGGGTTTCTTTAAATTTGCAATACCCACTGCTGGATATATGCATTAAATCTTTATACACATACCCTGCACATAAACTGCCCCAAAACCCTTTCACGAGTTCGAACTTTTTTAAAAATAGAAAATACTGTATAATATAAAACAAAAATTTAATTTTAAACAAGCTTTCCGAATGCACTAAACTTAATAAAGAAAATACTTTACTAATTGTAACAAAAAATTTTTTTTCTAAATACAGTACTGCAAAAGACAAATGGTCTATAAATCATTGTGTAACTAAAAAAATTTTTAAACTGTTAATATTTTAAAAGACAAACTTGCTAAAAACAAAAACAAAAAAAAAGCTTTAATTTTGTAAGGTATATTTATTCTCTTTTATTGCAGGTCTGCTGAAACAGACTGTTCAATTACGGGGGGAGAAAGACCCACTTTAGGCATTCACTATTAACACAATTTCTACCACCACACAACCTATGATAAGGACCCTTGAAAGTTTGTACAAAAAGCACGACTGTACGCTCTGCCATTTTTATTTTTTATCATTAAAATCATTAAAAACTTGCGAGTGCTACCTGTCGCCCCCTTTTAAAAAAAAAAATGTCCCAAAAAAGTAGTTTTTTAAACCCAAAATGGGGAAAGGGAAAAGGTTGGAAAGCGCCACAGCATCATAAATTTTTTTTTTAAAAATAAACACTGCATATATTCTAGAAAAATGTCTACGAAAACGACCGTTACTAAATGTATAGCCTCCCCCTCCCAATTTCCCTCAAGGAGGTGTTGTGGGGGTCTCTTGACCCAAAGAACGGGGCCACCTCCCTTTCATTGGACAACCCTATTCCCCCTTTCCTTACGACCTGTGACCCCACGGGTTCAACACTTTCCCCCCCCCCAATAATGAAACCTATAAAAATTTATCTATTTCAATATCCCCTTTTTCTTTCCAAAAAATAAAACATTTTTCAATTTTTTTCCATACAGTAATAAAATTTAAACCTTTAACAGTACTGTACAAAAACAAGCAGCAAATTTCAAGTCTAAGGGACACATTTCAGAAAAACTTTTTCCCTCCTCGGTACAAGAAAAGTTGGGTCGTCACAAGTGGCACTCTGAACCACTGAAAGTTTTGGTGCGCGGGTATAAACACTTTTTGATTACATCTCAAAACTCTCCCAAAAAGTGTTTAGCCCATTTAAAAATAAACATTATCTTTTATATCTATAAATTCCCCCAAAAATTTTAGGAATATTGATGTAAATCAACAGAAACAACAATAAAAAAAATAAAATAATGGTTAAAACAACTCCAACTTTCATGGGGTGTAAGGCACTTGCCTATAGTGGAGAGCATCACATCAATAATAAAAAAAATCAAAAAGTTTCACTTTTTTTCCCAAATATTTGAAAACTTTTCTAATACAATTTTTAGTGTATTTATGCCTTAGTAAAGAGACTTGAAACCAATTTAGTCACAAAAACCCCGTAACCAAACCTTTCAAAACTTCTGAACTCGGTCACAGAGAAATATTACAGGGACGTCAAAGGTCATGGATTGGGCACATAATCGATTGGAAAGTGACAGAGTCCTTCGAGCATGAAAATACTCGACTAACTCTGGGGGCTGAGATGAACAAACTTCAGCCTGAGGGTATATTAGAAAAAAATTTTATTAGTAACAAATTTTAAGCTGTTCAGACATGTAATTAAATTTTTTTTTTTTAAAATAATTTTGTTCTTTTTTATATTAAAAAATTACAGAGTTTATTATTTTTATAACAAAAAAAGCGCTAAGCCACAAGGGGGTATACAGCCCGGGAGGGTAGGGAAGGAACGAGGGGTTTGGATGGCAGAAGGGAGGAGGGATGATCAAGGTTAAGAAAACAGGGGGGGGGATAGTGGGGGGTAGAGGGTAGCAAAAGATTAAGTAGAAAGGGGTAAATCAAATTTGTGAAATAATCAGTTGTTGTCAAAAAGTCAATGAAGAGTCCGGGTAAAGGTGGGGCCATCAGCGAAAGGGAAGTAAAAGAGACAGGGGGAGCGAAGACGACGACGGAGGAAATTCTGCGGCCGTTGATAAAGGGGCATCCAACAGAATGGGCTGCTGATAATGGGCTTTTGGGAATTCTCACAGGAAGAACAGGGGGCCCCCCCATGAATATCCATGGTAAAACAATATGGCCAAGCGAAGACGGAGAGAGGAATCTCCCAACCCGACACTGGTGATAAGAAGACGGCCATAACCTATACTTTTGGTTTTAAAAATTGAAGTTTGTTGCCGACATAGTAGACCAAGTTGTTGCCAACGGGGGGAAGGTGGGGAAAATATCACAAAAACTGTAAAAAGGAATACCTCAAAATTTAAACTGGAGGCTTACTGCACCCCCCGCAGCAGTGTCTGCCCTTTTTATTGCCCTGTAAAATCAAAATACCAGGGACCCCAAAAAAAAACAAAATCTTTAGCTTGGAAAGACAGCGACCAAATTTGATACGGAGGGCTAGGGGGGAGGTTTACAAATTTTTTGTATAGCCTGTAAAGCACTAAGGGGGCTGAACAACCACAAATGATGACAAGGCAAGATCAATACGAGATACAATTTAGCAGTAAAATACTACCGAAAATTAAATGCCCTCATATGATGCTGTCCGGGAAAAAAGCTGCAATCCTACGCCCAGAAGACAAAAAGGGCCCTCTGTTACACGCAATGGCTTTAAATGAGAGTGAAAATGGGAAAAAAGAGACGGGAAGCAAACCCAGACAGGAGGGCCCGGGCACAGACCGGGCCGGGGGCGTTGACCCCCGAACACTCCCAGGTAAACTCCAGGTAAACAGTTGGGCTTTTTGAGCAAGGGAAGAGAAAGAACGACCGAACAGCTGGGGAAATTCCCCGGGGGGGAGGGAAAGTGAGATGCACACGAAAAATAAAAAGGGGAAAATTTAAAAGAAAAAACGAAAAGGCGAAGTAAAAGGACGGATAAACAGGGGCGGGGGAAAAATAAAGAATGCTAAAAATCATGACCTTCTAAAAATGAAGGGTTCGGGGATCGGAGAGCGACATATGTGAAGGGAATGGGCACACGGCGTCGGATAAGGGTGGAACGTTCCTTCGGCAAGAGGCTTCGACAGGGAAAGCGAAAAGCACCAAGGCATAAACTAACCTTGGAGAAGGGGTTTTTGCAGAGAAGTACAGGGGGACCCTGAAAGATCTGGCACCATAACAAGTTCAATAAAAAAAGGGGGGAAAGTAGGTGAAGAGGGTTTTACGATCACTCCCCATGAAAGATAAGCAAGGGGTTTTTAAAAAGGTTTAGCCGCTGTGACGGGTTTCCTCAAGGGTAATGTGAATTTCCAGAAACCCCAAAGGTCAAAGAGGAGGCCCAGAAACTTTACACACGTTCAGGGATGCAGGAGCCATAAGGGGCAAAAGATGACAAGAAACAGAGCGCAGGGAAATAATTTTGGTGGGTTTTTTTCTGGAAAATTTAAACCCTTTTTGGTGCCCAATTGGAAAAAGGCCCCAAATGCATGCTGGAAGAAACTGTAATGAGGTGACAGTCAAACGCCGCACAGGCAATAGCGAAATCACAACATACAGGGGTACCAATATTTGATGAAGACAAGGCCAAATCATTAATAGCAAGGGGAAAAAGTGTTGTGCTCGAAAACTCCCGGGGGGCAACTCCTTGGATAAAGTCCGGGAACACATTATTAACCTAAAACGGAAAGCCTTCATTAAAAAGTTTTTAAGGAAGGATGGTAGATTGCCTCGAAGGCCAAAGGGAGGGGGTTTGGGGCTAAAATATTATACCTCCAATTGTGTCTTTCCCTTTCTAAAGGGGCAAAAAATTGGAAAATAACTGAGGGGTTAAACCAAAAGGCAACAAACCAAAACCAAGCGTATAAAGGGGGGTCTATGAGAACGCCCTTACAAAGCCTATTGACGATGGAGAACGTTGTGTGCTCAAAAAACCACACTAAACGCTATTTACTAGGCTTCGTCATTTGAAAATTTGCACGGTAAAGACAAGGACATAGTGGGGGGCTTCAGCTCGAGTGCCTGTTTGGGGGGAAGGAAACAATGGGGGATTTCCCACAGCTGGGGAAAAAAACTCCTTGTGACCAAAAAAAGATTGAAAAGGGGAAATAGGACTGAAAGGGGCTGACGATGTAAATGTTGTACAACGAATATAATGCCGTCGGGCCCAGCTGCCAGATCGGCAGCTGAGAGTTTGCCTCCATTCTTGAAGTGTAAAAGGCACTTTAACGTTCTTCTCTAAAAGAAGAAAATCCAAGGTCTAACTCTCGGGCAGACTTTGAGAAAGAAAGGAGGGCACAGATGGGGGCCCTGAGAAATAGGGACCAATATTGCCATTTCAGGGGCAACTCTAGGGGGTTTGCTATATCAACACCGCAACCCGCAGAACAGGAGTCGGTCAAGCATACATGGACCCTCGACCACGATGGCTCGAAAAAGATTTCTGACTAGCGAAAATTTTATCGCAAAAATTTCCTCGATTAGGCAAAAAACTCGACCAACACATCGTTTCCGCTGAGATGCTCCACTTTGCCAGTTTTTTACAACCCCGCCACCCCCCCGCGGTCCTTCCAAGATCAATCGGAACATTTAAATATTACACAGCCTTTTAGTGATTCACCTGAAAAATAGTCACCATGGGCCCCAAGAAAGTTTCTATTGCCAACCCTACAGAAAAAGGGTGAGAATTACTTGGATATGAAAAAGAGTCTTTCTAAGATAAAGTGGATGCATGCTCCGAGCGGGACGGGCTGTACAAAAAACCCCCAATCAACCATCGCTACTATTGGGGCCAAGAAAAGGGAATCAAGGAAGCTTTTTTGAAAAAGGGTGCAACTATGTTTTCAAAACTGAGATCGAATGATAGAAATGTTTGAAGACTTTATTGGTAGGGAAAAAAGAAAACAGATACATCTCTAAAGCATCATATGTGAAAAGGGTAGGAATTGCATGACAATTTTAAAAAATGCCAGCAACTATGGTGATGTGAGTGAATTTAAGCCACAAAAGGGGTTTAGAGATTTAAGAACGTAGTGGCTAGTGTGATAAGGCATGTGAGGCGCCAGTTTGACCAAAAAGCCTAAAAAAATTTCGGAATTCAAGGATAAAAAGACAGTGAAAAGGCGAAACCTGAACAAGTGTTTTAATGGGGACACTGACAATGTTGTGAAACACTTTTGGAAGTCATAAAGGAACGGGTACAGGCCCAAAGGGCAGAATTTGGCGACAGAGGGCCGTACCCAACTGGGGCCTAGTGGGGTTAAAAGAAAAGGAATAAACCCGGAAAAAAGGGCTTGCCACCCAAGTCCCAAGGAAGGGGGTTCCCCCTTTTAAACACTAAACCATCAACACACTTCCCTCTTCCCACCCATCAACTCCCAGATCTTCAATAAAGGAAGTGTAGTAACGCACTTCTCAGTTTTGTGTATTTAAAAAAATATTTTTATTTTAAAAAAATTTTTTTTTTCAATACTTTTGGGTGTCTTGCCCCGAATTAAATTTCCTTTTTTCTTTTGGGGGAAAATTTTAAATTGACTAACGATTATTTTTCCCAACGTGACCCAAACGGATTTTACGTTGTCGAGGGGCCAAATGATTTTCAACTCTTTTTTTTACTTTTTTCAACGCACCAAGGAAAAAAGGTGAAAGGTGGGGACAATCTCGCCACAAGTGGTTAGCATCAGGGGGGACACGGCAGCGATCGCAGCTTCCCCGCTAAAAAACCCTTACTGTCGCAAAACCCCCAACCGGGGGGTGTCTCCTGGGGGTTTGCAAAATTTAAAAAAAAAAAAAAAATTTTTTTTCTTTAAAGATAGAGAATTTTTCCCATTTTAATGACCCAAAAAAAACAAATTTGAGGAAAACTACGGGGAAATTATCTCTCGGGGGGGGGAAGTAGGACCCCACGCTGTTTACAATCGGGGCGATTTCGCGCCTTTGAAGCCCTTTTTCGGTAAATTCCAAAGTTCCATCGCCCAAACTCAGCTATTTCTTTAGAACTCCTTTTTTTTTATAAAATTTATTTAAAAAAACTGCCCATTTACCGATTTCAACTACCTAAAAATGGGGTCAAAATTTTTAATTTGCCAATTTTTACGAAAACTAAAAATATGACAATTTCAAAATAAAGGCCAGAAAGAACAATGCAACATTCCGGCTCAAAATAACTTTTTCTTTTCTCCAGTCATGTCTCCAGCCCCCCCCTGATATTACCTTGCTTTCATTTTGAAATTTTTTTTCAAACAAAAAAAGAAAACTTACATTATAAACTACTCAAAATTTTGTAAAATAACATCAACCATTCAAAACGCTTTTTAAAAGGGGAATTTGGACACGGGCATCATTTGTTTCCTTTTAAACTTTGGCCCAAAAATCAAACATTTCCCCTCCTTTGAGCCCTTTCTGGGTTCTTTTATGTAAAATCAATCAAAATCCCTCTTTTTCCCTATAAAAGGGGGTTTCCTTCTATCAAATGAGACCAAGAAAACGAGAATAAAAACCAAAATTTACTTTTACAAAAATTTAGACCACAAAGTCGGCAATTTAATTAAAAAAAACGGTCGGATTTTTTTTTTTCTCTTTAAAATCCCGGGGTTTTCTCCGGATTTTTTTTATATTTGCAAAATGCCCAAACACAGCCCCTTTTCTCTCCTTTTGGCCTACCAGTTTTCCCTCCGCTTGTTTTGGAAGCCGCAAATTTTTTAAGAGTAATATACTAAAAAACCCCGGTCCCTCAAAACGTATATATACGGCCCCCCGCGACAGTAAAAAGGGGCAAAAATCAAGAAGTCCCCCTTTTGGGGCCCTTCTATTGTCCCGGGAAACCTTTGCCCCCAGTGCTTTTCCAAATGTACGAAAACGACACAAGCGGGAGACCACCAAGGAAACCATTTCTGAGAATGCCTGCCCGAATTTTGGGTAACAATTAGAAGCGGGGTTTTAAAAAGGGAAAGGCCCAGAAGGGGTTGTAAAAGCTCTTCGTGGAGGACAAAAGGAACCCCCTTTTTAAAAAACTTTTTAAGGGTTGATAAAGGTTCCAATTTCCCTTTAAAAAATTTGGGCCAGCGGGGATACGAAGAGGGGGGAAAATTTGGGAAGGGAAGTAAGAATGTTTGGGAAAAATTGATACTGTCTTTGAAGCCGGAGAAGAACCAAGTGAAGCCCTAATCGGCGGGGGAAAGCAACGAGAATCGTTTGCAAAGAAGTGTGATCCGGGATCAAAAGGGTGTGAGTCCCGGTTTTTAAAAACTGGGGGGGGTGGGTGGAAAAAAAGCCTCAAACTGAATCCCACGGGAATCAAAAAAAGGAGCCCCCCCCCTCCCCAGAGGAAATGGGGGCCCATTAAATCGCCAAGAAACCCAGAACGGTGGCGGAAATGACGAAACAAGAAAGGCAAAAATCCGGAAAAAATTTTGCCCGGAAGGAAAAAATTTAAAGAACATGCTTTAACCACCTATGCAAGGGGATACGGGCTGTTGAGTAATGCGGGGCGGAAAGTACAAAAAAAATAGCGGATGGAACGAATATCATGCGTAGAAAAAGGGGAAACTTTCAAAAAGGGTCCCATCGGGAAAAGGGAACTGAAGAATAAAAAAAATTTAAATAGTCGAGATGGGGAAAACAGCAGAGTGAATTTTTTGGTTCCTGTAAGCAAAAACCCCAAACGGGGGAAAAACGGAGAGTAAAAACTAAGCTCACCCCAAATTCCCCCTTTACCCCGGTATATTCCACTGAAAAAACCCCCCTTGTTGGAAAACAAATAAAGATCCCTTTAAATCCGCGGGAAAGGGGTTTCCTACGGACTAGAGGGGGTTAAAAATTCCCCCCCCATGCGAGGCAGGGGAAAATTTGTTAAAAACCCGTAAAGGGAAATGGTGCGCTGTGAAAAAAGGAGTTGGGGCAAAAGGAGCAGAGAGAGAAAAGGGAAAGCGGAGGTGGGAATCAGTGTCCTTTGAGGGTTTTTCCTCTGAAATTTAAACCAGAGATTGCTTCAAGTGTTTGGGAATTTAGAAAATGCCCCGTATGGGACAAAAATTGGAAAGGGGTTGGGGGGTATGAGTAAAGATTGGAACTGTTTTGGGACGAACCAAGGGGGGGGGGGCAAAAGGGGTGGAGGAACGGGAGAACCGGGGAAAGGGGGACAGAAAGGCAGAAACCTGGGATGGCAGAAGGGGTTAGAAACTTGGGAGGGAACAGGGGGGGGAAGGTACATAAAAGGGAGAGGGGGAACCTCTACACTTGTAACAAGCCAGTGAGAGATGGAGAACCATTTTACAAGACAGGGGGGGAAAAAATGAGGAGGGGGAAGTTTGGGTAGGGGGTGTTAAAGACCTTTTTTTGATTTTAGGGGGACGTTGGGAGGATTTTGTCTTTTAACGAAACCCCGTCGCTACTGAGGCTTGTGAGAGAAAAACCAAAGGGAGCGAATAAACCCTGAGCGTTGACCAACCAGGACAGCAAAAGTTTTTGAAAACCAGGGATGACTAGGGAAGGGGTAACTACAGAGGTGGGGGCAGAGAGGGAAAACCAAAGTGGGGGGACTTTTTAAAAACCAGGGGAATAAGAAACACGAGGTATCCCCGGGGGAGGCGGGATGAGAAACTGCCATGGCAAAAAGGGAAAACCTTTTTCCCTTTTTGAGGTAACGGATTTCCCCCCTTTTTTAAGTAATTTGACAAGGGCGAGAGTAAAAGGGGTAGCCCCATGACAATTAAGGCAAAAGGGAGGCGTTTGCAAGACGTATTAGAAGGCTCGGCACCACAGACTGGGCTTTCGGCTTTAGATCTGCAATATTTCGCTGGAGGGCCAAATCGCCACCCAATTTTTTCACTGTTCGGGAAAGGGGATCCCCTTTTTTCGAATTTGAAAACCCGTGCTTGCTCCCAAAACTAAAGGAGGGGAAGTTCATGGCGGGTTCAAAATTTTAAAACGAGCCACATTGCTAGGGAAAGGGTTTTCCGCCCGCGGGCAGAAGAACGTAAGGTCTACCTTGAGGATTGAGAGATTTTGGGAAAGTTCCAGCTTTTCCCAAAAATTTTCAGTGCCACATGGGGGGAAAATTTTTTTGAACTATGGATGGGGCAGAATGAGGGTACCACTACAAAATTGAGGAATAGTTTTTAAATAGTGACGGGAAAATTTATCGATAGGGGAAGCCCGAAAAGCCATGAGCCTGGGTAGAAATCTGTACGGGGATGTGGCAACCACTCTTAAGAGCAAAAAAAGAAATATTTTTTACCAACTGGGTAGGGGCCCCTTGCCAAACTGGGTTCAAAAAGATGGGCAGTAGAGGAAGTGGGTCGTAAAGTAAAGAATTTAGCCCCTTTGGGCCCAGCTGAAACTGAGCGTGGAAAGGTAGTAAAGGATGTGTAAAATTTTTTCCCGAGAAAAAAAAAGGGAAAAGGGTTTGAAAAAAAATCATCAGCAAAATTTTGTCTTTGGCGTTTGGGCATGGGACCAATTTGGCCCGACGGGGGGGGCCCCGGTGAATTCGAAAATTGCCGCACCCGTAGAGGGAGGGGCCCCGGAAGCATATGGGGAAAAGGCAAGGGTTCAATAAACCCAAAGGAGCCAGTCGGGGCCCTTTAAACCCCTTTAAAGGGGGTGAGGAAACAGTTTGGGAAAAAGGGGTACGGGGTTTGGGGAGTTCTGAAGAGTGGTCCGAGAACGGGGCAGGGTCAAAAAGGGGGTGGGGTACAAGAAGGGGCCCGGGTGCGGGTTTCATGGACAGGGCGGCCATGGTTAATTTAACTTTTCTTTTTTTTTTTAAAAAAAAAAAAAAGAAAGAAAAATAAAAAAAAAAAAAAAGGGAAAAAAAAAAGGGGGGAACCGGGGGAGGAATATTTTCCAAGGGGGAAGGGGATGGCCCCCTTTTTAACCTTTTTCCCCTTTACCTGGGAAACTAAAATCCCCTGTGGGAAGAAGAAAAAAAAAAAAAAGGGCCCAAAAAAGGGAAAGGGGCCCAAAATTTAAAAAGGAGGGGTGGGGGGGAGGGGTTTAGGGAACGGGGGTTTGGGGGGGGTAATTGGGTTTCCCGGTCTGGGGAAAGGGGAGACCGACGGGTCAAATTTCCTCAAAAAAGGGTTTCTTCACCACCCAAGGAGCCCCCCCTTGAAGGGGGGTTTACGGGTTTAAAAACTAAAATTTCAGCAACCAAAAATCATTTTCTCAATAACCCCTTTTAAAGTCCAAGACACAAGTTTTAAAAAAATTGGTTTTGATGTGCAATAAAATTTTTCCCCTTCCCCTCCGGGGAAAGGCCACGGCCCTTTTTGGGAAGGGCTTAGCTTAAATTTCTTACTGGAAAACCCCCCCCACATGACAGTTGCCTCCTAGACATGTCTCATCCCAATACCCTCTATGGTTCATTAGCCCATTTTTTTTTTTCCATCCCCCCCTTTTTTTTCGGGAATTATAACCATTACCCCCAAAAAGGGAATTTCAAAGTGAATTTTGGAAAAATGCTGAAAAAAAACGGGTTAAACGGCAGCGAATGGGCTTCAAAGTGAATGGGTGAGGCATGCACGAAATCATTAACCCAAAATTATAGTATTTTTTATTTCTTTAGAATACCGGGAATTTAACACGGGATGGGTTTTACAGTTTTTTTAGTTATGGGAAAACACAAATTTTGCATATGCAAGGAAATCGTTTGCATATGAAGCTTTTTCAAGCAAACAATTCGGGCCTGCAAATTATGTACTTAAATAAAAAACCCAGTCCAGGGGAAATTTTAACAGAATTCTTCCCCCCATAACCCATGCATGTTGTAAGAGGTGACAAAAATTTCCCGGGAGAAAGGGGGAAGTAACCCCCTCGAAATTTGAACGAATGTAAAAGGAGAAATTTTTTCATTTTTTTTTTAAAGGCCCACCCTGCCCCCGGGGGGGAAAAGGGCCGGTTTGGGTTAAAAAAAAAAATTAACCCTAACGGAAAAATTTAGGTTTTGTGAAAGCAATTCAGCATGTAATTTTTTTTTTTAACACGGGCCCCAATTTCCCCCAAGGAGAGTGCCCCAAAAAAAAAAACCCTTTTTTACCATCTTTCACACTATCACGGTTTTTTGGCAGGGGCATGCATTTTAACCCAGTTTAGATGACCCCCCAAACAGCAAATACCCCCGCCCCCTTTACAGGGGCAGGAAAGATTTCCCACTCCGGGACCAAGTTTTACTAACTTTTTTTCCCTGAAATCCTTCAAAAAAAATTATTTTAAAAATTAAATTTCAAGAGTACTGCAAATTCGCCCAAATAAAAGGATTAAGGGGGGAACCTGGGTTTGGGCATTAATTAAATTCCAAAAAGTCGGACGAAAACCGAAGTAATTTTTCCCATAAGAAAAAATTTAAACCCAAATTAAATTCCTTTCCCAAAACACCCAAAAGTATTAACAAAAAATACATTTTTTTAAAAGAAAAAATATATTTTTTTAACATACAAAAACAAGGAAAAAAATAAAAAAGGACAAATTAAAATTTGGATAAATTAAAACATTTAATATCACTTCTCCCTTTTAACTAAAAACCCTTTTCCCTTGGCAAAAAGGGAAAAGATCGAGGGGGGGAAGAGGGGGAGGAGAGGTTTTTGGGTTTAAAAAAGGGGAATCCCCACCCCAAAAGGGAAACCTCGGGTATCAAGCCCCAACTGGGGAAACTTCCCTTCTTTTTCTTTTTTGGCCGGACCCCTGTCACACAAAAAATTTATCCAGAGAGGCTGTTTCTTCCATCTCCCAAAATTTGCCTAAAATGAGACAAAGGGACGGGCATTGAAAAATCTTGGTTTTTTTTTGATATTTTTCCCCAAAACTTTGCAACTCATTTCCCCTTTGCAAAACATGTCCCCCCAACACGGGAAAAAGGCCTGGTTTTTACCAAGGGTAGTTCCTATGGGAAATGAAATTCCCCCCAGGCCCGAGGGGCGAACCCAAATCCCAGACTTCAAGGGGTGGCTGAATTTCATCGTCCTTCACATCGCTACTGTTTTCCCGCCTACTTTCTGTATTCAACTGAAGAAAAACCAAAGGGGAAGGGGAAACGGTTTTGGGAAATAAAGGGGCAAAACTGTTGCCCCGTTCCCTTTCCCACCAAGGCACTGGTCCCTTTAAAGGGAAATTCCCGGGACATCCTGGCGAGATCGACCACACGTACCCACTTCCCACTTTTTTACAAATTTTTTTTGAAAACAAGTGTTTCTTTGCCTTTTTTATCCCAAAGGGGTGGCACTCAAAACAATCAGTTTATTCTCTATAAGGATTACAAAAGGGGGAGGTTTTTAGATTTTTGGGTTTTTGTGGGTTTACATGTTAAAAAATACTAATTACAAGGGGCCCTAGGACACCCCAGCATGGCTAATTTTTTCGGGCAGACTTATTTAATTCTTAATCTTAAATAATTTTCAAAATTTTTGGATAAGTTGGGGATTATGAAATAAGGACCCAAATCATAGGGTTTTTGAGTTAGCAATGTGAAAAGCTTTTGTTTTTGGGTCTTTTTATAGTTTTCTATATTGGAGTAAACACAGGCAAACTTTGACTAGTTAAAATTTCCAAAAAAATTTTAAAAATTTAAAATTCTAATTCTGTGTTTTTTGTCCCAAAGGGGATTTAGGAATTGGGGAGCCCCCAGGGGGTTTTTCATGTGTTAGTTTTTCAGGGGGTATCAAGGGGGATAAATTTTTTCAACTTACCCCTATCCCCCCGTAAAAACCTCACTGCTTTCAGTAACCTTTCCTCCTCACCATACACTTTCAAAATCGCCAATTGGGCCCCCCATCCACCCTTTTTTAAAGCCTTTTTTCCCAAAACCAAAAGCCACAAAAACCTCTTTAGCCTTTTCTAAATTCTTTCACTTAAAGTTTCACGTAAAAAACCTTTTCCACCACCCCCTACCTTCCTAAAGCCTCCTTTTTTCATCTGCTATCCTATTCCCCGTCTTACTCTTAATTCTTTCAAATTTAACTTTTTACCAAAACACTTTTCCGGTAACTCAACAACTTAAACCCCCATAATTTTTTTCACTCTCTTTATCCCCTTTGTCTTTATACAAAGGAACTATGCATGCTCTCTGCCAACCCAAGGGACCTTACCCTCTTCCCCTACATTTTTTAAATAATTTTCCCAACCCCTCCCAAAAATGTATCCCCACCCCGCTTTTTTAAAATTTTTTCTTTTTCCCATCAATCCCCCGGCCCGCCTTACCCCCCTTTTTATTTTTCCTACCCTCAAGAAAACTTCCCCCCACACTCACACCCGACCTTCCCACCCACAAATGTTTAATTCCCCCTTGCCCATACCGAAATCCAGCTTCCCTATCTTCATCCATTTAACAATTCCTCAAAATATTCCCCTCTTCCCAAAAACCCAAAATCTCCTTTTTAATTTTAAATCCCTCCCATTTTTAACTGACAAATCCATTTTTCTCTAAACTTTTTTAAAATTTTAATTTACTCCAAAAATTTTCTATTTTCAACCAAAAATTTTTTTGGGTAACATTCACCCACTCTCTCATTTTTCCCCTTTTTACTTTTCTTCCCCCCACCCCTTAACTTCCTCTTTTTCTCCATATCCCTTCCCTCCTTTCAACACTTCTACTTTGTAAAAACTTCCCCATATTCTAACTTTTTTTCCCTTTACCTCTTTTTTACCCTCATCATTCCACCCAAACGCTCCTCTTCCCCCCCCGGGCCCCCCCTTTCCCCCCTAAACCCCAAAATTCTGCTAACACTCTAACACTACTTTTTTTTAAAACCCACCCCATACCTCTTCGACCCCATTGCCTATGCTCTCATTAACCCATCTAACCTCCAAATAGCTGTTTATTTTCTTTCCCCAAAAGCCTCCCCCTTTTAGTTTTTTAAACCTTTTTTCCTCTCTCTTCCCTGAGCTTCTATTCTCCTTGTATCCCTTTTCCTTTTACTCTCAGTGTACTACAACTAGAAAAAGATCATATTATCTGTGGGCCCCCCTATAAACCCTTTAAAATCCTTTGACAAGGAGGTTTTGGGTGTCACCGTGGTTGTTTAAAATATTTTTTAGATGGGGTTTTTAAAGAAGTTAAAAGCGAGGGCCCTTTGGGAAAAAGGGTGGATTAAAAGAAAAGAATCACACACAAAGTGGGGGTTTTTCCCCGCTGCTCTTTGCTGATGGACACTGTGCCTTGGGGGGATTCTGAAGAGAAGGTTTCGAGAATTTGGGGGATGAATTTGGTAGGGTGTGCAAAAAAAGAAAATTAAAGGTGAAAAAACAGGGAAAGAAATAAGGTTTTGAAGGGGAAACCCAAAAAAATTAGGTGATTTAAAAATTTAAAACAATTGGAGGGGGAGAGTAAAGGGGGGGAACCCTATTCAGATATTTTTGGGAAAGGGGGCCCGGGCAGCGGATGGTCAAAGAAAGAAGGTTTAATCATAAATTGATGAGGGAAAAGAGTGAGTGGTGCACTTTTTGGGGTCTGTGGAGACAAAGAACTTTGGGCCTTGGGGCAAAAGGGGAAGTAAAGAAAAGTAAGTTTTAAACCCAAAGCTCTAAATGGGGGTGAAGCGGGGGGATGAATGTTTTCAAACGAGGAAAGGCTGGGGGCAGGGAGATGGGGCCCCTGTCTGAGGGCAATGTGGGGGTGTTAATATAAAAACAAGAATTTGTATTTTTGGAAGTTTGGAAAGGAGGTGCGGGATTACCAAAACGGGTTTTCCAAGGGGTGAGGGAAAGGGGGGTTGGGGGTGGGTTTGGACTTTTAAGAGAATGGAGCAAACAGAATGACTTCAAGAGTGTATCAGTCTGTAGTGGAAGGAAGGCGGGGGAGGGGTCGGGCCCAGGAAAGGGGTTTGGGGGAGGGGGGAAAGGAGGTTTTTTGTGCCCTGGGGGTTGGGCTTCCCCGCCCGGGATGCCCTGAGCGTGGTTTTATAGGATTTAATGGAGACCCAAAAGGTTTTTAATACTTGACGGCCCCGTTGGAGGGGGAGCAAGTAACATTAAGAAGGGTTCAGGGAAACCGCAAAGGGCCCGGGCTTGAATTTCCCGGAATGGGGGAATACATGGCCCGCCTCTAAGGAGGGGTGTTAATGTTCAGTTTAAAAAAGAAATGTAAAACACCCTTCTGGCAAGACGGAAAAAAGTTTAATGATGGGAAAATTTTCTTTTTTCCCGGGGCCCCCCCCTTGGTGGGAATTCCCGGGCCCTTTTAAAAAAAAAATAAATAAAATAGTTTTTGAAAATGAAGAATGTTTTCTGCATTCTAATTTTTCAGGTAGGGTTTCCAGATTTTAGGGCCCCTTTTTAAAACACATTGAATTTTTAAAAGTTTTTGTCAGACACGGGGAAAGTCATGGGGTGTTTTGTGTCCCGGGGGTTATGCCTGTGGGGCCTGTCCAAAAACTATCAAGAAAAAACATTTTAGGCCCCAAAGGTTTTAATATTGGAATTCAAGGTCCGAATTTAGACCGCACAGTATAACTGTGTTTTTGAAAAGGGAGTAAAATTTTGATCTAGGGAAAAGGGGGAAGGGGTTAGTCGGGATGGATTTTAAATGGGTATTCTTTCTGTGGGTTTTTGGGTTTAGTTATTATTTTGGGTTTAGGTGTTTGCGCAGTTTATCCCCAAGCAAAAAATAGCCCTAGGGGAGGTATGGGTAAACGGGTGAAGGTATAGTGTAAAAAAAGGACATTTTGCGGGCCCTATTTTCGTATCTTGGAGAGGGTTCCCCAAACCCTTTTGGGGTACGTTTTTTGTCATGTGTTAATTGGGTTTCTGAAATTTAGGTTGTAGAGGTTAGGCCTAGGAATTTTCCCCCCCATTAAAAACTGGCAAAAAGTGTTGCCGATCCTTTGGGGTTAATTTTGCAACACCTGCTCTGCTACCCAAAAAATAAAACATAATATGGATAGAAAGGGTTTTTTTCAGTGTTAAGTGAAGTTTTTGACTTTTCAAACCAATTCCCATATTTTGAGGGAGCTCCTCCTTAACAAGGTGTTTTAGGGGGGAAAAATTAGGGTGAGAGATGACACAAGTCCCTGTCCCTCACAAAAAAGGGAAAAATTTCAGGGTTGGGAAAAAGTTTTTGGGAAATCACTTTTAAAAGGGATATGGAAAAAGGATGGGGGGGGGGGGGGGGGGGGGAGGGACCAAGGCACTTTCCCGGGAGAACCCCAGTACGAAATGGCCATGTTGGGTGATGCTGGTTTTTTTTAATGGCGACATACCCGATACCTATTAGAAAGGGAGGATTTGAAATGTGAAAACGCATGGCCTCCCATAACCATAATGGTCAATTTGCGGAAATAGGATGCCATGGTCACTGTGTCAAAAAACTTTTCTTTGGCCAATAAAAATTCCTAAGGAACTTTTTTTTTGGCCCCCCCGGTGGCCAAAATTTTTCTTCCCCAAATCAAAAAAAAGCACAAAAAAATGGATTATTACAAGATATTTCGGATGAACATGCAGGGTAATGCTCACTTGACAAGAAACAAAGCCAGACTGACTCAGAATGCGTGGGATGCTTTGTGTGGGCACAGGAAACCGAGGTGATGAATGAAAACTGGGACAAAATTTTGACGAAAAAAGTCATCGAAAACCGAATTCAACAAAAACCAGGGCAAATGAAAACCGAGCTTCCACTGTACTACAATTAGCTAAGAGTATTGGCTGAGTGAAAATTACATTAATTACCCATTCCCATGTCTTTAACAGTTATTCACCTACCTTAGCTATGCAGGTACAGTATTCATACAACTGCTGAATGTGATTGATAATAAAATATGAAAAAAGTTATTAAACAAAACAGTTATGAAGATATGACCTAGCTGAGTGTAAATGTAAGTTCTCCAGTAATGAGCAGGTTATGCAGTGGAGACATATATTGTGCCTATGGGAAGAATTTTTTTTTTTTTTTTTAACAAGTTGGCCGTCTCCCACCGAGGCAGGGTGACCCAAAAAGAAAATCCCCAAAAAGAAAATACTTTCATCATCATTCAACACTTTCACCTCACTCATACATAATCACTGTTTTTGCAGAGGTGCCCAGAACACAACAGTTTAGAAGCATATACGTATAAAGATATACAACATATCCCTCCAAACTGCCAATATCCCAACCCCTCCTTTAAAGTGCAAGCATTGTACTTCCATTTCCAGTACCCAAGTCCGGCTATATAAAAATAACTGGTTTCCCTGAATCCCTTCACTAAATATTAGCCTGCTCACACTTCAACAGCTCGTCAGGTCCCAAATACCATTCACTCCTATCTGACACACTCACGCATGCTTGCTGGAAGTCCAAGCCCCTCTCCCACAAAACCTCCTTTACCCCCTCCCTCCAACCTTTTCGAGGACGACCCCCTACCCCGCCTTCCTTTCCCTACAGATTTATACGCTCTCCGTGTCATTCTACTTTGATCCATTCTCTCTAAATGACCAATCCACCTCAACAACCCCTCTTCAGCCCTCTGACTGATACTTTTATTAACTCCACACCTTCTCCTAATTTCCACACTCCAAATTTTCTGCATAATATTTACACCACACATTGCCCTTAGACAGGACATCCCCACCGCCTCCTCGTTGCAGCATTTACAACCCAAGCTTCACACCCATATAAGAGTGTTGGTACCACTATACAGGTCTCCCTCAACATTCACATTTTCAACTTTCACGGGCTTCACACATTCGCGAATTCCCAACCGCCAAATTCCCAGCCACCAAATTCCCAGCCGCCAAATCATATTTAAGTTTCCCGCCACCTGCGAGTCCCTACTACCCTCCCTCCGACCCCCGCAACTGGCAGCCAGCCCTCCCACCACTCAGTGTGGTGAGTGTTTTGTTTGTTCATTATTTGCTATTAAACTACAGTATAAATAATGCAAACCCATTCATGACTGCATATTGGAATGGCTATTCGGACAGGTATTAGACGGTGACATCATGTGTTTACTCTTGACACTGCAAAGAATTAAACATTTCTGCTACAGCTAATAATAACAATAGTAATAATAATAATAATAATAAATGATATAATTGAAGAAGGAAATTGTACAAAAATACAAGGGAGTGGTTGACACATCGTCAGTGTGGCTTTGTTTATGCTGGAGTGAACATTAGTCTCCCTGCTCTTCCAAACATTTCACGATAATTCATTGTTTGGTGCTTGTAGATTGAGTGTGACTGGAGTGGTAGAGGCAGTGATTGAGGCAATGGTATTTAATAAGAACATAAGAACATAAGAACGAAGGAACACTGCAGAAGGCCTACTGGCCCATGCGAGGCAGGTCCAAGTCCCTACCGGCTTAAGCCAATGCACCCAACCTAGTCAGGTCAGGTCACATTGACTCAAGGGAGGAACACGGCAACCGACCCGTTAGCACAAGCTATCAGGTCTAACTCACACCCACCCACATCTACTCATGTATTTATCCAACCTATTTTTAAAGCTACACAACGTTCTGGCCTCTATAACGGTACTTGGGAGTTTGTTCCACTCATCCACAACTCTATTACCAAACCAGTACTTTCCTATATCCCTCCTGAATCTGAATTTTTCCAACTTAAAACCATTGCTGCGAGTCCTGTCTAGGCTAGATATTATCAGCACACTATTTACATCCCCTTTATTTATTCCTGTCTTCCACTTATAAACCTCATCATATCCCCCCTAATTCACGTCTTCTAGAGAGTGCAGTTTCAGGGCCCTTAGTCTATCCTCATAGGGAAGGTTTCTGATACATGGGATCATCTTTGTCATCCTCCTTGTACATTTCCAGAGAATTTATATCCATTCTGTAATACGGTGACGAAAACTGTGCAGCATAATCTAAATGAGGCCTAACCCAAGGATGTAAGAGTTGAAGAACCCTGAGAACCCCTATTTTTTATGCTTCTTGAATAAAACCAAGGATTCTATTAGCTTATTCGAACACTTTGCACTGTTGCTTGTTTCAGATTAGCTAACCAGAACCCAAAATCTTTTTCGCAATCCGAAATATTTAAAAAATCTACATTTTTAGTTTATATGTGGCAGGGTTATTGTCCTGTCCAAATTTGAATTGCTTTTGTCTATTTTTAAAACGATCTGCCATTCTCCGCCACTCATAGTCATTCAAACTTCCTGGGGTCGAAAGTCCTCGTCAGAATGAATTCGCGGCCTTTTTTGGGGGTAACGGAAAAATTCCATTCGCTCTTTTGCCCTCTCTATGTCTTTTTGTAGATTGTGAACAGCAGGGGGGCCCCCAAAACGACCCCCGGGAACACCGGGTCGTGACGCTTCCCCACCTTTATTTCCCCATTTAGCAAACTTCTGTGCCTATTTGTCAACCAAAGCCCCTATCCAGGAAAAAATTTCTCCTCCTATTCCATGTGCTTTAATTTTCCTCAATAGTCTCTGATGTGGGACCCTGTCAAAAGCCTTACTGAAGTCCATATACACAATATCATATTCGTTACCATGATCTACCTCCTCAAATACCTTAGTGAAAAAAGTTAATAAATTCGTAAGGCAGGAACGTCCCTTTGTAAAACCATGCTGAGATTCGTTGATTAATTTATGCTTTTCAAGGTGGCTACGAACTGCCTCGGCAATTATTGATTCCATAAATTTTCCCACTATGGAGGTTAGGCTTATGGTCTATAGTTCGAAGCTAAGGACCTGTCACCTGTTTTGAAAATAGGTATCACATTTGCCATTTTCCACTTATCTGGCACCATGCCAGTTTGTAGTGATATGTTGAAAAGATTAGCCAAAGGTGTGCTAAGCTCCTCTTACATTCCTTTAGAACCCTTGCATACAGTTCATCAGGGCCTGGGATTTGTTAGGTTTTAATTTATCTATTTGCCTAAGGACCATGTCACTTGTGACCCTAATAGTGCACAGTTTATTATCGTCCTGTTCTACATAATTTATCATTACTGGAATATCACGGGTATCCCCCTGTGTAAAAACTGAGAGGAAGTATGTGTTAAAAATTCTACACATTTCCTTATCACTGTCAGTGAGCTGACCCGAGGAACTTTTGAGTGGGCCTATCTTGTCCCTGATCTTACTTCTGTATACCTGAAAGAATCCTTTTGGGTTAGTCTTCGATTCTCTTGCAACTTTAACCTCATAATCTCTTTTTGCTTTTCTAATTCCCTTTTTTATTTCTCTCTTTAACTGAATATATCGATTTCTTAATTGCCCCTCTCCTCTTTTGATTTGCCTATATATGCCTCTCTTTTGACCAATCAGATATTTTAATCTATTGTTCATCCATTTAGGATCATTTTTGTTTGATCTGATTTCCCTATTTGGAACATAATTTTGACTGAGCAGCTAGAACTATGCCCTGGAAAGCATCATATCGGCAACCATTCACCACCTACCTGACCCCTAGTCAGGTCATTCCAGTTCAGCCCACCTAAGTAATTTTTCAGTCCTATGAAATCAGCCAAGCGAAAGTCAGGGACGGAGACTTGATTGCCATTATTAGGGGAATTCCATGATATGTTTAAAACTGAGTGATTTGTGATCACTCTCCCCAAGCTCATCATTAACCTCAAGATTATTAAATTAGTGTTTCCCTACTGGCAAGAACCAAGTCAAGGAGGTTATTTCCCCTAGTTGGCTCTGTCACAAACTGTTTTAAAAACAATCCTGGATCGTATCAAGAAAGTCACCCGACTCTAAATTTCCTGTCAAATTGCTCCAGTCAATCTGTCTATAGTTGAAATCTCCCATAGCACAACATTTTCGTATGTAGATGCCTTACGAATTTCGTCCCATAGAAATTTACTGCACTCCCTATCAAGATTTGGGGCCCCGTAAATCACACCCAAAATTAGTTTTTCTCGGCCCTCGAGAAGCTGTAACCAAACAGATTCAGTGGCTGACGCTTCTAATTTAATATCTTGTCTAACACAACAATTTAAATTGTCTCTGACATACATCGCTACTCCACCACCTTTCCTGTTGACCCTGTCAGTGTGGAATAATTTATAGCCTTGTATGTGACATTCAGATGGCATCTCTCTATCTTTCAGATTGAGCCAGGTCTCTGTTATAGCAATAATATCTATGTTTCCTGCACTTGCAATTAATCTAGCTCATCTATCTTATTTCTAACACTCCTGCTATTAGTATAGTAAACCTTAAGGGAGCTAGTCCCTTGCTGCCCTCTGCTGTCCCCCTTTGTTTTCTGACCTGTTCTATTGTCTTTATTTATAACTTCATGCTGAATGCCTTTTATACATTTACTGTTTCCAACCCTAGTGTTGCAACCTGCTTGTTTCCCACACACACCCATACCTCTATCTTCATCAGTTTAAAATCATAGGCATTTCACCAATGGCCTTCTCAATCGAGTCTGCAAGTGCTACCACCCCCGCCCCAGAGAGATGAACCCCATCCCTTGCATACATATCATGTTTGCCATAAAAGTTGTTCCAGTTGTCAATGAATGGGATTGCAAGTTCCTTGCAGTATCTGTCTAGCCAGCAATTTACACCAATTGCCCTAGACAACCATTCATTTCCTACTCCCCTTCTAGGCAAGAATGCTACATATGATTGGGATCCCTCCCTTAGACTTAATGAAATCTATAGCTGACCTGTACTTATCTAGCAGCTCTTCTCTCCTACCCTTCCCAATATCATTTCCACCAGCACTGAGACAGATAATGGGCTTGTTCCCATTACCTGACATGATATTATCCAGTCGTTGACAATGTCCCCAACACCAGCTCCAGGAAGCACACTCTATCTCTCATCTTCTTATTCCTATTACAAAAAGCACGGTCAACATATCTTACCTGAGAGTCACCAACCACAAGAATGCCTTACCTTCATTAGCAGGGGCAGTAGTACCCTTACCTTCACTGGCCACTGAAGTACATTCATCCTGGAGAACAGAGAAGCGATTTCCTACCTTCAGATCTTCACTCTTAACTTTCCTTACTCTGATGCGCCTCCCATTACTGTGAAAAACTCTCCACTATGTAGCAGGTGCTGGGCTGCACCTCACTGCTGGTACCCGTTGCTACCTCCCCACCTACAGCCTCCTCACAGTGAGAGACAGACTGCACCTCACTGCTAGAAGCCTCATTCCCCACATCTCCAACCACCTCACACTCTCTCCCAGGCCCATTGAGGTGGACCTTCAGCCTCCTAATCTCCTCCTGGAGAAGCAAGACCTCCTCCTTCAACTCTCCAAACTCAGTTTTTAAAACACTGCAGAAGCAAGCCATGCTTTGTAACCGTCCACGCTAATCCCCAAAGCAGCTCAGGGTCTGTGACCTCACGTGACGACTGACCACTGAACACTGACGACTGACCACTGAACATACATGTTAATAATAATAATACATGTTATTAATAATATGTACTATTATTATTTATAACATGTTATTAAATACATACATGTTAATAATAATACATGTTATTAATAATAACATGTACTATTATTATTTATAACATATATGTTATTAAATACCACTGCCTCAACCACTGAATTATTGTGAAATGTTTGGAAGAGCACAGAGACTAATGTTCACTCCAGCATAAACAAAGTCACACTGACGATGTGTCAACCACTCCCTCGTATTTTTGGAAAATTTCCTTCTTCAATTATATCGTATTATTATTATTATTATTATTATTATTATTATTATTATTACTATTGTTATTATTAGCAATAGCAGAAAAGTTCGATTCTTTGCTGTGTTCAAGAGTAAACACATGATGTCACCGTCTAATACCTGTCCGAATAGCCATTCCAATATGCAGTCATGAATGGGTTTACATTATTTGTACTGTAGTTTAATAGCAAATAATGAACAAACAAAACACTCACCACACAGTGGTGGGAGGGCTGGCTGCCAGTTGCGGGGGTCGGTGGGAGGGTGGTAGGGACTCGCAGTGGTGGAGTCTGTGGTATTTAATAACATACATGTTATTAACAT
The DNA here is from genome assembly GCF_026875155.1 of Cherax quadricarinatus. Classification (NCBI taxonomy): domain Eukaryota; kingdom Metazoa; phylum Arthropoda; class Malacostraca; order Decapoda; family Parastacidae; genus Cherax; species Cherax quadricarinatus. Next base: position 356,169 of record NC_069420.1, read on the forward strand.
ACATGTTATTAAATAACATACGTTATTAAAGCATAGCATGTATATATTTAGTACAATTTACGACGTTTTCATGTATTTTATGATTATTCATGGTTCAACAAGTTAAGGAAGCAGTATTGTAATATATTTCCCTACAATATATTGGGGCACCAAACATTCACGGTTTTTCAACATTCGCGAGGCTCTTGATCCCCTAACCCTCGCGAATATTGAGGGAGACCTGTACTTTCATACATTCCCTTCTTTGCCTCTATAGATAATGTTTTTTGTCTCCACATATACCTCAATGCACTACTCACCTTTTTTCCTTCATCAATTCTATGGTTAACCTCTTTCTTTCATAAATCCATCCGCTGACACATCAACTCCCAAATATCTGAAAACATTCACTTTTTCCATACTCCTCTTCTCCAATTTGATATCCAATTTTTCTTTATCTAAATCATTTGATACCCTCATCATCTTACTCTTTTCTATGTTCACTTTCAACTTTCTACCTTTAAACACACTCCCAAACTCGTCCACTAACCTTTGCAACTTTTCTTTAGAATCTCCCAAAAGCACAGTATTATCAGCAAAAACTAACTGTCAATTCCCATTTTGTATTTGTTTCCCCATAATTTAATCCCACCCCTCTCCCGAACACACTAGCATTTACTTCTTTTACAACCCCATCTTTCTTCTTTCTTTCAACAAACCGGCCGTATCCCACCGAGGCAGGGTGGCCCAAAAAAGAAAAACGAAAGTTTCTCTTTTAAAATTTAGTAATTTATACAAGAGAAGGGGTTACTAGCCTCTTGCTACTGGCATTTTAGTCGCCTCTTACAACACGCATGGCTTACGGAGGAAGAATTCTGTTCCACTTCCCCATGGAGATAAGAGAAAATAAACAAGAACAAGAACAAGAACTAGAAAGAAAATAGAAGAAAACCCAGATGGGTGTGTATATATACATGTATATGCTTGTACATGTATGTGTAGTGTGACCTAAGTGTAAGTAGAATTAGCAAGACATACCTGAAATCTTGCATGTTTATGAGACAGAAAAAAGACACCAGCAATCCTACCATCATGTAAAACAATTAAAGGTTTCTGTTTTACACTCACTTGGCAGGACGGTAGTACCTCCCTGGGCGGTTGCTGTCTACCAACCTACTACCTAGGACAACCCCATCTATAAATACATTAAACAGCCATGGTGACACTACACATCCCTGTCTAAGACCTACTTTTACTGGGAAGTAGTCTCCCTCTCTTCTACACACCCTAACCTGAGCCTCACTATCCTCATAAAAACTCTTTACAGCATTTAGTAACTTACTACCTATTCCATATACTGGCAACATCTGCCACACTGCTCCCCTATCCACTATCATATGCCTTTTCTAAATCCATAAATGCAATGAAAACTTCCCTACCTTTATCTAAATAGTGTTCACATATATGCTTCAATGTAAACACTGTGTATCTACACATCCCCTACCCAGTCTAAAACCTCCTTGCTCATCCGTAATCCTACATTCTGTCTTACCTCTAATTCTTTCAATAATAACCCTACCGTACACTTTTCCTGGTATACTCAGTAAACTTATTCCTCTATAACTTTTACAATCTCTTTTGTCCCCCTTCCCTTTATATAAAGTTATATAAAGGAATTATACATGCTCTCTGCCAATCCCTAGGTACCATCCCCTCTTTCATACATTTATTAAACAAAAATACCAACCACTCCAACACCATATCCTCCCCTGCTTTTAACATTTCTGTCATGATCCCGTCAATTCCAGCTGCTTTACTCCCTTTCCCCTTTCATTCTACGTAATGCCTCACACACCTCCCCCACACTCGCATCCTGCTCTTCTTCACTCCTAAAAGATGGTACACCTCCCTGGCCAATGCATGAAATTACCGCCTCCCTTTCTTCGTTGATGTTTAAAAGTTCCTCAAAATATTCCCACCATCTACCTAATACCTCCATCTTATGGTTAAAAAAAAAAATAGGTTGGGTTCAGTTTTTTTTAATTTACCAAAGCATTTTTCCCACAGGCCCAAAATATAGCTGGTTTCAGTTGCACAACCCATTTAATGTTGTAGAATTTATGTAATACAAAATGTGTTGAAGTAAATTTTGAGCAAATCTCCACAAAATTTTTTTTTTTTAACAATTTCCCCCAAAACAATGTCTAGTGCATAACTCACTTATTATACACTAACCTATAAATTATCATCTAACTCTAAAATGAAACTAGATACATATTTTGTATACCAAACGAGATGCTAGATAATTCTATTAAGAATAAGTAAACTTTAGTAAGAGAGAACTTCCATGCTGCGCTGACACAAATAATTCTTTCAGATTTTCTGTATTTCATGTACCTGTTAGCATAAGATTTTTATACCAATTGTCTATTGTTTACTAGAATCTACAGGCACTGTATAAACCCTTAAGGATTTAGCACTTCCTTATGAATATAATACATAATTTAAATTTACAATACCTTGGTTTATTCATCAGTGAGGGACTACAAGTTCGTTCTATATCCTCCTGCTGGACTGTAACATCTGAACATATACTCTGAAAGAGCAAATACAAATATTTATACATTAATACACTAATACAGAAAGTATGAACCTGAATTCGTCTTGTAAGAAAATTAAATGAGTAAAATGCCTCTAGCAGTAACACTGGATACTCAAAATCTGCAGATACAGACATCTGTTTTTTTAACCCTTTCAGGGTTTTGGCCGTACTAGTACGGCTTACGCACCAGAGTTTTTGACGTACTAGTACGCCTAAATTCTAGCACCCTCAAATCTAGTGAGAGAAAGCTGGTAGGCCTACATATGAAAGAATGGGTCTATGTGGTCAGTGTGCACAGTACAAAAAAAAATCCTGCAGCACACAGTGCATAATGAGAAAAAAAAAAAAAACTGACCGTGTTTTTGGATTAAAACAGCAACTTTGCAGTGTATTTTCGTATGGTATTTATTGTTGTATTCTAGTTTTCCTGGTCTCATTTTATAGAATGGAAGACATATTACAGAAATTGAGATGATTTTGACTGGTTTTACAAAGAAAAGTACCTTGAAATTGAGCTCAAAGTAGCAGAAATGTTTAATTTTTACCGAAGTTCAAAAGTAAACAAATCATGCTAAGCGTCCAATACACGTCAACTGGCGAGTCTAATATTCTTTCACAAGTGTGCCGATATTATTTATGTCATTTCTACACTAATGCAGTAGTCTGCATAACAGTAAATCTTCTATTTTTTGCGAGAATAAAAATTCAAAGTGGAAAGCAAAAGAATGTAAGAGGGGCATGGGGGGCGTGACTAATGAACAGGGGAAATGTTATTTTAGTGCCAGGAATGTCTTTCTTGTTTATTCTGGACCCTATTTGGAAATTGGCATCTTTTGAAATTTGTGTGAAATTGGCAAAATTGCTAAATTCTGACCACTGTATTGGATAGTTGAAATTGGTAAATGGGTAGTTTCTTGTACTCATTCGATAGAAAAAATGGAGTTCTAGCAAAATAGTTATGATTTTGTCGACTAGTACACTGGAATTGGCCAAAAATAGGGCTCAAAGTGGGCAAAATTGCTGATGCGTAAACATCGTTGAGACTGCTAACTTCACGAGAGCATAATTCCGTAAGTTTTCCATCAAATTTCATACTTTTGGTGTCATTATGATCGGAAAAAGATTCTCAATCTTTTCACAAGAAAAAATTTTTTTTTTTTAAATTTGGCGACCCTGAGAACAAGTCTCGGAGAGGGCCTGGCGACCCTGAAAGGGTTAAACCGTATATACAGTGCAGTATAAGCACTATATGTATGATAAAACAATACACAGTTGCCTCTCTTTGTAGATTTAGATTATCCAGTGTTTTTATTTATGATTATGTTAGCTAAAGTTTTTCTGGCTTTGTGCCATTTCTATGTCAAAATCTCTCCCTATTTAAACAATTTCTTATGGACATTAATATTAACCAGATTTCAGTGATGCATTGGATGTGTGATCTCAAATATTAAATGAACCCATATCTGGAAATAATTTATATGCAGATAAAATGTACATATTTGCAGTTTCTACAGTCACATTCTTAATATTCTGGAATCAATTATTTTGGAAGAAACTCCTGTAAATCTTTCAACAATGGAATTCAAAACAGAAGATCCTGAAGAGTCCTCCAATTATTTATTGTTCCAAACTATTCAATAAGTATTGAAGGTTTTGTCTAACCCTCAAGTCTCTTAAGATGTATTCCCATTGCATTATTATATACTTCTGTTACATTTTTGCCATTCTCAAGGTTTTTATAGTGCGTATCCTTAACCAACAGTCTATGGATCTTAATCTCTAAATTATGCTACAGTGGAACCTCAGTATACGACCAGCTCCATACTCGAGCAAAACTCAGCACTCGACCAAACAAATATGACCTGCCAGAACTTCGCTGTAAACTATTTCATATTTCTCCAAATTTTTTGGTTTTTTTTTTTTGTATTATTTGTATAAGTCACCATGGGGCCTATGACGAATAGTGATAACAGCCGAACAAACAGAAAATTGGTTGGGAAGAAATCGTTTGATACTCAAATGGAGCGGCACTCGAATAGCCTTCTGGAACGCATTAAGGTCGTATACCAAGGTTCCACTGTACTTTCAAAATCACAATATTAAATTACCTCTGTGCCAGTTGTGGGAAAGAAGTGAATAGGTAAACAGTCAAGGTTAATGTTTTAGTAGCTGACCTATATTCAGCTGACCAGTGTACAGTGAGAAATTTTTTTTTTTTTTTTATCACACTGGCTGATTCCCATCAAGGCAGGGTGGCCCGAAAAAGAAAAACTTTCACCATCATTCACTCCATCACTGTCTTGCCAGAAGGGTGCTTTACACTACAGTTTTTAAACTGCAACATTAACACCCCTCCTTCAGAGTGCAGGCACTGTACTTCCCATCTCCAGGACTCAAGTCCGGCCTGCCGGTTTCCCTGAACCCCTTCATAAATGTTACTTTGCTCACACTCCAACAGCACGTCAAGTATTAAAAACCATTTGTCTCCATTCACTCCTATCAAACACGCTCACGCATGCGTGCTGGAAGTCCAAGCCCCTCGAACACAAAACCTCCTTTAACCCCCCCCCTCCAACCTTTCCCAGGCCGACCCCTACCCCCGCCTTCCTTCCACTACAGACTGATACACTCTTGAAGTCATTCTGTTTCACTCCATTCTCTCTACATGTCCGAACCACCTCGACAACCCTTCCTCAGCCCTCTGGACAACAGTTTTGGTAATCCCCCACCCC
>NC_069420.1:361981-377600 GCF_026875155.1 Cherax quadricarinatus
ATTGACAATCATAGCTATCTCAGCCTGGTTATCCAGGCACTTGGTGGAGGTGCGTTTGAAGTCTTCAATTGTCCTGGCAGTGTTTCTAATAACTTTTGGAAAGATTTTGAAACGTCTGTAACAATGGATGCTGATATAATGTTCTTGCATTTGGAACTCAGGTCCTCAAGTTCTTGCCACGTATAAAAAATGTCTTCCCCCACTCCAAAGAATAGATATTTAGGAGTTTGAGGCGTTGTATAAATGATTTAAAAAAACGAGTAGTTGATAAACAAGACATTCTCAGTTATTTCATTTTCTTATTGGGTCTATGCGAGTTGTAAATCATTTCTGCATTTGGTCCCAACTGTGATATTTTTCCTGCACCTAATGGAACAGTAATTTATGCAAGAGAGTAAAAGCGATTTGAAATGTTCATTATTAGTTATTTCATGTTTATTTTCTTGAAGGTTCTCATTATCCAATCCTTTGCCTGGTTTAAGTGACAATTACATTGCATTCTTCAAACGATAAGTCAGCTGACATTATTACTCCCCCTTCCACCTGGTCCTTCACATATTCATTATATTTCATCTTGCATCTGGTATGGTACACCTTCTGACATCAGTCTTTCTATATCTGAGCAGCTGGATGTTGTCACCATTGATTGCCATGTTGTTCTCCACTGCCAGCTGTAAGAGTTTGCTTATATTTTATTGCAGTTTTTGTCTTCTACAAAGGTGATGTTTTACACTTATTTTGGTATCATCCGCAAACGATGGTTCAAAACTCATGCGAGCGTTTTTATCTATATCCGCTAAGATGAGAAACAGTTTAGGCACTTGGGATACACAGCTTTGTTTTGACTTAGGAAAAGCTAGGTTTCCTAGAGATAACTTGTGGATGTCTTTTCTAATCGGCTTCAAACCATCAGTGCCGATATATCTAACTCTGAGAAAGATTCGAGTTGTTTTCCAGCTGTGTAGTTGACAATTTTCCCATTTACATTTTAACACATAATCTGAAGGTTAATTATTTTTAATTTAAAATGCCCAAAAAAGTCTTATTATTACGTAAAGTATTTATGTATCAAGTAGCTCGGCCGGAAGCGCACTCAACTGAGGATCTGTGGATCGATCCCCTTCACGGCTGGAAACGTTGGACACATTTTCTTACACCTGCAGTCCCTGTACACCTAGCAGTAAGTAGGTACCCGCGTGTTAGGCGACTGTTGTGGGTGGCATCCTGGGGGAAGGGTAGTATATCTTAGAGCTGGACTTTGAACTGAGCTGAGGTAAGATAACAGCTCTTAGTCTATAAAATTTATCTGTGCTTAAAAATATATCAGTAAAATGAAAGCTAAAAAATAAGAATAATTTAACTTTTCATGGAGTAGTTGTGCTTACGTAATTTACTTATCCTTGTCACATTAAATAAATTTACACTTTATTTCTAATATATACCTCCTCAAGGGAGGCCCTTGACGCTGGTGAGGGGCTCTTGATCTAGGGAATTGGATCTGTGCACCGGTTCCCTGAACTGAGTCAGAATACCTTCCATCCCCCCCCCTTACATGTGCTGTATAATCCTACGGGTTTAGCGCTCCATGATTATAATAATAATAATAATAATAATTCTACCATATACCATATTTTGTCCTCTTTTATGACTGGGTTTATGAATTTTATTTTTTTTTCAATCATTTTATTTGATGTGTCTCGGGACATGTTTAGGAAAAAAAGACATTCACATTAAATAAAACTTTCCATTGATAGACTGGCATGAGCTCTAGCTCCTGGTCTTCAATAGGGTGTTCATTCCTTAGAGAATGAGAGCGACGGGTCAACTAAACCTATCGTCTATGTAGAGCTAAAGTTCCTGGGCTCTGATGTTGAGCTCGTCCTCCCCAGCCTCTGGGGAAAGGTTAAAACCTTAGCGGATTTTCTCTTGTGGGAGCCAGTCCGTCTTGAGATTTTGGGGGTTAAAGTTATTTGTGACCTGCGAGTTTTTAGGTATATATACATAATATATATATATTATATATTATATATATATATATATTATATATATTATATATATTTATATATATAAATTATATATATAATTTATATTTATATTATTATATATTAATATATATATATATATATATATTGATATATATAAGTTTGTAGGTTGGTAGACAGCAACCACCCAAGGAGAAGTACTACCGTCCCTGCCAGAGATGGACTGTGAAAAACAGAAACCTGTAACTGTTTTGCCTGATGTAGGATTGCTGGTTTCGTTTTCTGTCTCATGAACACGCTAGATAACAGGGATATCGTGTTTCTACTCCTACTTACACTTTGGTCACACTTCACAGACCCGTCACATGCATTAAATTATTACATACATCTAGGTTTTTTCTCCTTTTACTAAGTAGCTCTTGTTATCCTTTATTTCTTCTATTGTCCATGGGGAAGTGGGAAAAGAATCTTTTCTCCAGTAAGCCATGCGTGTCGTACTGAGGCGACTAAAAGGCCGGGCGCGATGGCTAGTAACCCCTTCTCCTGTAGCATTTACTAAAAAGAGAAGAGAAAAACTTATAAAAATGGGATGATGCTTAAAGGTGCGTGTATTGTAGTTGCGGATGACAAAAAACAGATGATTGACTGTGTTATGAATGAAAAGAAGGTTGGATTGTCCTGGCCCCTAGCGAAACAAAAGCTGAAGGGGGTAGGGGGAGTTTTCAGTGGGGGAAATAATGGGATTTTAAATCTGGAGTATCTGAGAGAGTTAGAGCAAAAGTAAGAGGAAGCAGTAGGGTTGAAGGATCAGTTTACGGGATGAGGAAAAGAATATGAATGTGTAAATTCATGAATTATGTGGATTAAAGTAAAGGCTGGAAGCGAAAAGTGGTTCATAATAAGCGTGTATGCCCTGGGAGAAGAGAAGAATGTAGAGAGAGAGAGAGATTTTGGGAGATGTTAAGTTGACTGTATAGGAGCCTTGAACCTAATGAGAGAGTAATTGTGGTGATAGGGGACTTCTGAATGCTAAAGTAGGAGAAACTTTTAGAGAGGTTGTGGTAGGTAAGTTTGGGGTGCCAGTGTAAATGATACTGGGGAGCCCTTTTGATTGATAACTATGTATAGAAAGGGGTTTAGTTATAGGTAATACATATTTTAAGAAAAAGAGGAAAATAAGTATACAAGATATGATTTAGGGCGAAATGACAGTGTTTGTTGGATTATGGATTGGTAGATAAAAGACTGTTGAGTAGACTCAGGAAGTAATGTTTATATGAGAGGTCACAGATATATCTGATCACTTTTCTTGTTGTACTACACTGAGAGTAAATAGGTCGATGGGTACAAGGAGAATAGAAGCATCAGGGGAAGAGAGAGGTGCAGGTTTATAAACTAAAATAGGGAGGCAGTTAGGGTAAGATATGAACAGATTGGAGGATAGATGGGGGAAATGAGAGCATAGGCAATGGGGTCGAAGGAGGTATGGGGTAGGTTTAAAAAATTGTAGTGTTAGAGTGTTCAGGAAGAAGTTTGTGGGTTACAGGAAAGTGGAGTGCGGTGGGAAGAGGGGCTTGGTGGATTGATGAGTAAGAGAGTAGTAAGGGAGAGAAAAAAAATTTAGGCATATGAGAAGTTTTTACAAAGTAGAAGTGATGCAAGGAGGGAAAGAGAATATGGAAGAAAAATAGAGAGGTTAAGAGTGTGGTGAAGCAATGTAAAAAGAGAAGCAAATGAGAGAGTGGGGACGAGATGTTTGTCAACAAATTTTGATGGATAATAAGAAAAGTTTTTTGGAGTGAGAGTAAAAGTTAAGGAAGCCTAAAAGAATAAATGGTTTTTTTCAGTTAAAATAGAAGAGGAGAGTTATTAAATGGAATAGTTAGAGGTATTGGGAAGATGGAGGGAATATTTTTGAAGAATTGTTTAAATGTTGATGAGATATTGGAAAGCTGTGATTTCGTGTATAGGACAAGGAGGAATAACATCCTTTAATCCCCAGACGAGTGGGAAGAGCCAGTTGTGAGTGTGGGGGGTAGTTCGTGAGGCAGTAGGTAAAATGAAAGAGGGTAAGGCAGCCGGATTTGATGGAATTAAGATTAGAAAAGTTAAAGCAGGTGGGGATATAGTTTTGGAGTTGTTGGTGAAATTATTTTATAAATGTTATGGAAGAGGGTAAGGTATAGGGAATGGCAGAGGAGCATGCTAGTTCCTTTGTCTAAAGGCAAAAGGGGGATAGAAGAGAGTGCAAAATTATAGGGGGATAAGTCTGTTTGCAGTAACCTGGATAAAGTGTAAATTTTTGGTAGAGTTTTATTGAATGGATTTATGAGTAAGACGGATAATAGGATAGCAGATGAACAAGGGCTTTAGGAAAGGTTTGGGGATGTGTGGACCAGGTGTTTACAGTGAAACATATAGTGAACAGGATTGATATGGCTAAAGAGGTCTTTGTGCGCATTTATGGATTTGGAAAAGCCATATGAGGGTGGGATAGGGGGGCAAATGTTGCAGATGTTGCAGGTGTATGGTGGGGCTTGGTGGCTGGTGGTTAACGCTCTCGCTTCCACACGGGTGAGGGCCTGGGTTTCGATTCCCAGCCTGAGTAGAAAACATGGACGTGTTTCTTTCCACCTGTTGTACTATGTTCCCACGTATAATGGGTACCTGGGTTGTTAGTCGATGGTAGTCGGGCGCATCCTGGGACCATGACCTAAGGAGGCCTGGTCACACCGGGACCGGGGCCGCGGGGGCGTTGACCCCCGGAACTCTCTCAGGTAACTTCCAGGTAGGAGGAGTGATTACTGAAAGCTGTTGAGAGTTTTACAAGGATAGTGAGGCTCAAGTTAGAGTTTTTGTAGGAATAGAGGGAAATTATTTTCCCCCCCCCCCCCCCCCCCAGTAAAAGTAGGCCTTGGGACAAGGATGTGTGATGTCACCGTGGGTTGTTTAATATATTTAAGGTGGGGTTTTTGTAAGAGAAGTAAATGCGAGGGTCGGGCAAGAGGCGTGGAGTTAAAAGAAAAAGGAAACACATAAAGTGGGAGTTGTCACGTTGCTCTTTACTGATGACACTGTGCTCTTGGGAGATTCTGAAGAGAAGTTGCAGGGTTGGTGGATGAATTTGGTAAGGTATGTAAAAGAAGAAAATTAATAGTGAATACAGGAAGGAGTAAGGTTATGAGGATACAAAAAGATTGGGTGATGAAAGTTTGGGGATATCAGATTGGAGGGAGAGAGTGTGGGGAGGTGAATGTATTCAGATATTTGGGGAGTGGACGTGTCAGCGGATGGATCTACGAAGGATGAGGTGAATCATAGAATTTTGATGAGGGGAAAAAGGGTGAGTGGTGCACTTAGGAGTCTGTGGAGACAAAGAACTTTGTCCTTGGGGGGCAAAGAGGGGAATGTATGAGAGTATAGTTTTCCCATGCTCTTATATGGGTGTGAAAGCAGGGGTTTGATGAATGTTACAGCGAGGAGAAGGTTGGAGGCAGTGGAGATTTTCATGTTTGAGGGAAATGTGTTGTGTGACTATAATGCGAGAATTCGTAGTTTGGAAGTTAGGAGGAGGTGCGGGATTACCAAAAACTGTTGTTCAGAGGGCTGAGGAGGGTTGTTGAGGTGGTTCGGACATGCAGAGAGAATTTAGCGATACAGAAAGACTTCAAAAAGTGTATCAGTCTGTAGTGGAAGGAAGGCGGGGTAGGGGTCGGCCTAGGAAAGGTTGGAAGGAGGGGGTAAAAAAGGGGGTTTTGTGTGCGAGGGGCTTGGACTTCCAGCAGGCATGCGTGAGCGTGTTTGATTAGAAGTGAATGGAGACAAATGGTTTTTAATACTTGACGTGCTGTTGGAGTGTGAGCAAAGTAACATTTATGAAGGGTTCAGGGAAACCCGGCAGGCCGGACTTGGTCTTGGAGATGGGAAGTACAGTACCTGCATTTGAAGGAGGGGTGTTAATGTTAAGTTTAAAAAAACTGTAGTGGTAAAGCACCCTTCTGGCAAGACAGTGATGGAGTGAATGATGGTGAAAGTTTTTCTTTTTCGGGCCACCCTGCCTTGGTGGGAATCGGCCAGTGTGATAATAATAATAAAATAATAATATATATATATAAACATATATATATAAATTTTATATATATATATATTTATATATATATATTTTATATATATATATAATATATATATATATATATGTCGTGCCGAATATGTAAAAATGGTCAATTAGTAAGAACTCATTTAAAATTAAGTCCTTTCTGAAATTTTCTCTTTTACGTTTAAAGATATATTTTTTTTCATTAATGTTAATGTAAAAATTTTTTTAAATTTTTCACCAAAAGAATCTTATAAAACTTACCTAACCTTATTATAAAAAGAGCAATTTATTTTAGCAAAACGAACTAAATCTATTTTAAAAAACGTTTACAATAATTTAGTACTAAACAAACACAATCAAAATACATTTTTTCGTTAGGTTCAGAAAAGATTTTGGCGAAATTATTGCATACACAAATTTTCACTTGTCCTATATGGCAAAATGAGCGTTGCTATTTAAGCCAAAATCGCAAGTTCTGCCATTCGGCACGACAATTTTTATAATATATTTTATATATATATATATATTTTTTATATATATATATATATATATATATAATATATATATTAAAAATATATTAAAATATATTATATATATATATAATTATATATATATATATTATATATATATTTTATATATATATATATATATATTATATTATATATTTATATAAAATATATATTTATATAAAATATATATATATTAATATATTATATATATATATATATTTATATAATATAATTTTATATAATATTTTAATATATATATATAATATAATTATATATTATAAAACACACCAATACATATGTATAGTCGTGCCGAATAGCAGAACTTGCGATCTTGGCTTAAATAGCCCAAAGTCATCTTGCCATATAGCAAGCGAAAAAATTGTGTATGCAATTAATTTCTAAAAACTTCTGAACCTAACGAAAAAATTATTTCATCTGTTTGTTTATATTAATTACTGTAAACAAATCTAAATTATATGTAGTTGGGTTAGGCTAAAATAAATTATTTTTTTTTATAATAAGGTTAGGTAAGTTTTCTAAGATTCTTTTGGTGCAAAATTAAAATTTTTGACTTAGGAAAGCTAGGTTTCCTAAGATAACTTTTGGATGTCTTTATCTAATCGGCTCAAACCATCAGTGCCGAATATATCTACTCTGAGAAAGATTTCGAGTTGTTTTCCAGCTTGTAGTTGACAATTTTCCCATTTACGTTTTAAACCAATCTCAGTATAATCTGAAGGTTAATTATTTTTAATTTAAAATGCCCAAAAAAGTCTTATTATTACGTAAAGTAATTTAATGTAATCAAGTAGTCTCGGCCGGAAAGCGCACTCAACTGAGGATCCTGTGATCGATCCCCCTTCACGGGCTGAAAACGTTGACACATTTTCTTACACCTCAGTCCCTGTACACCCTAGCAGTAAGTAGGTACCCCGTGTTTTAGCGACTGTTTTTTTTTGTGGTGGCATCCGTGGGGGAAGGGAAGTATATCTTAAGAGCTGGACTGTTAACACTGAGCTGAGGTAAGAATAACAGCTCTAGTCTATAAAATTTATCTGTGCTTAAAAAAATAATCAGTAAAATGAAAAGCTAAAAATAAAGAATAATTTAACCTTTTCATGGAGGTAGTTGTGCTTACGTATTTACTTATCCATTGTCACATTAAATAAATTTACACTTTATTTCTAATATATACCTCCTCAAGGGAGGGCCCTTGACGCTGGTGAGGGCTCTTGATCTAGGGAATTGGATCTGGTGGCAACGGTTGCCTGAACTGAGTCAGAATAACTTCCATCCCCCCCCCTTACATGTTCTGTATAATCCTACGGGGTTTAGCGCTCCAATGATTATAATAATAATAATAATAATTCTACACCATAATACCATATTAGTCCTCTTTTTATGACTGGGTTTATGAATTTTAATTTTTTTTCACATTTTAATTTATGTGTCCCGGACAATGTTTAGGAAAGAAAGACATTTACATTGAATAAAACTTTCCATTGAAGACTGGCATGAGCTCTACTCTTGGTCTTCAAATAGGTGTTCAATTTCCTTATGAAATGAAAAGCTACGGGCACTAAACCTCTTCGTCTAAGTAGAGCAAAGTTCATGGGTCTCTTGATGTTGATCTTCGTCCTCCACCTCTTGGAAAGGTTAAACCATAGCGTATTTTCTCTTTGTGGGAGCTGGCAGTCCGTCTTGAGGATTTAGGAGGTTAAAGTATTGTGCTGCGAGTATATAGGTATATATACATATATAGATATAAGTATATATATATATATATATATTATATATATATATATATATATATATATATAATATAAATATAACAAAGTTTAAGAAAGCCTAGAGAACAAAGGATTTGTCAGTTAAAAATAGGAGAGAGAGTTATTATATGGAGAGTTAGAGGTATTGGGAAGATGGGAAGAATATTTTAAGAATTGTTAAATTTGAGAAGATAGGGAAGCTGTGATTTTCGTGTATAGGCAAGGAGGAATAACATCTTGTAGGGTGAGGCAAGAGCCAGTTGTGAGTGTGGGGAAGTTCGTGAGGCCAGTAGGTAAAATGAAAGGGGGCAAGGCAGCCGGGATTGATGGGTAAAGATAGAAATGTTAAAGAGGCAGGTGGGATATAGTTTGGGAGTGGTTGGGTGCAAATTATTTAATAATGAATGGAAGAAGTAAAGGTTACTAGGGATGGCAAGAGCTATGCAAGTAAGTTCCTTTGTATAAAGGCAAAGGGGATAAAAAGAGAGTGCAAAATTATAGGGATAAGTCTGTTGAGTGTACCTGGTAAAGTGTATGGTAGAGTTATAATTGAAAGAATTAAGAGTAAGACGGAAGAATAGGATACAGAATGCAACAAGAGGCTTTAGAAGGAGGGGGTGTGTGGACCAGGTGTTTTACTATGAAACATATAAGTGAACAGTATTTAGATAAGGCTAAAGAGGTCTTGGTGGCATTTATGGATTGGAAAAGGCGATGAGACAGGGTGGATAGGGGGCAATGAGGGCAATGTGCAAGTGTATGGTGTAGGAGGTAGGTTACTGAAAGCAGTGAAGATTTTTTACGAGGATTTGAGGCTCAAGTTAGAGTATGTAGGAAAAAGGGGAATTTTTTTTCCCCGGTAAAAGTAGCCTTAAGACAAGGATGTGTGATGTCACCGTGGTTGTTTAAAAATTATAGATGGTTGTAAGATAAGTAAATTGGCGAGGGTCTTGGCAAGAGGCGTGGAGTTAAAGATAAAGAATCACACACAAATGGGAGTTTGTCAACAGCTTGCTCTTTTGGCTGAGACACTGTGCTCTTGAGGGAGATTCTGAAGAGAAGTTGAGAGATTGGTGGATGATTTGTAGGGGTGTGCAAAAGAAGAAAATTAAAGGTGAATACAGGAAAGAGTAAGGTTAATGAGGATAACAAAAAAGATAGGTTGATGAAAGATTGAATATCAGATTGGAGGAGAGAGTATGGAGGAGGTGACGTAATTCAGTTATTTGGAGTGGACGTGTCAGCAGATGGGTCTATGAAAGATGAGGTAATCATAGAATTGATGAGGGAAAAAGAGTGAGTGGGTGCACTTAGGAGTCTGTGAGACAAAGAATTTGTCCAGGAGGCAAAGAGGGAATGTATAGAGTATAGTTTTACCAACGCTCTTATATGGTGTGAAGCCGTTGTGATGAATGTTTTGCCAGCGAGGGCAGGCTGGAGGCAGTGAGATGTCATGTCTGAGGCAATGTTTGGTTGAAATATAAAATGCAGGAGAATCGTAGTTTGGAAGTTAGGAGGAGGTGCGGGATTACCAAAACTGGTTGTCCAAGGGCTGAGGAAGTGGTTGTTGAGGTGGTTCGGACATAGTAGAGAAATGGAGCGAAAGCAGAATGACTCAGAGTGTAGCAGTCTGTAGTGGGAAGGAAGGCCGGGGTAGGGGTCGGCCTAGGAAGGGTTGGGAGGAGGGGGTAAAGGAGGTTTTGTGTGCGAGGGGCTTGACGTTCCAGCAGGCATGCGTGAGCGTGTTTGATAGGAGTGAATGGAGACAAATGGTTTTTAATACTTGACGTGCCTGTTGGAGTGTGAGCAAAGTAACTTTATGAAGGATTCAGGGAAACCGGCCATGGTCCGGACTTGAGTCCTGGAGAATGGGAAGTACAGTGCCTGCACTCTGAAGGGGGGTGTTAATGTTGCAGTTTAAAAACCTGTAGTGTAAAGCACCCTTCTGCAAGACAGTGATGGAGTGAATGATGGTTAAAGTTTTCTTTTCGTCCAACCCGGGCCTTGTGGGGAAATCGACGGTGTGATAATTAAAATAATAAATAATATATATATATATATATTATATATATAAAATAAAGTATAGGTTGGTAACAGCAACCCCCCAGGGAAGTGCTACCGACCTGCCAGATGACTGTGAAACAAAAACCTGTATCTGTTTTGCATGATTGTAGGATTGTGGTCTTTTTTCTGTCTCATAAACACGCAGATAACATGATATCTTTGCTAACTCCTACTTACAACTTTGTCACACTTCACAGACACGCACATGCAAATATATATACATACATCTAGGTTTTTTTCCCTCCTTTTTTCTATAATAGCTCTTGTTCTTCTTTATTCTTCGATTGTCCTTGGGAAAGTGGAAAAAGAATCTTTCCTCCGTAAGCCATGCGTGTCGTACGAGGCGACAAAATGCCGGGACGAGGGCTAGTAACCCGTTCTCTGTAGACATTTACTAACAAAGAGAAGAAGAAAAACTTTATAAAACTGGGATTCTTGAATGTGCGTGGATTAGTGCGGATGACAAACCAATGATTGCTGATGTTATGAATGAAAGAAGTTGGATTCCTGGCCCTAAGCGAAACAAACTGAAGGGGGTAGGGGAATTTCCGTGGGGGGGAAAATAAATGGGATTAAAATCTGAGTATCTGAGAGAGTTAGATCAAAGTAGGGGTAGCATAATGTTGAAGGATCAGTTTACGGGAATGAGAAAAGAGATATGAATGTGTAAATTCAGAGAATTATGTGGATTAAAGTAAAGGTGGATTGCGAAAAGTGGGTCTAATAAGCGTGTTTGCACCTGGAGAAGAGAAGGAATGTGAGGAAGATGAGATTTAGGGAATGTTAAGTGAAATGTATAGGAGCCTTTTGAACCAAGTGGGGAGAGAGTATGTGGTAGGGGACCAAATGTTAAAGAAGAGAAACTTTTAGAGGAGGGTGTGGTAGGTAAGTTGGGGTGGCCAGGTGTAAATGATAATGGGAGCCTTGATTGAACTTGTATAGAAAGGGGTTAGTATATGTAATACATATTTTAAAGAAAAAGAGGATGAAGTATTACAAAGATATAATGTAGGGTTCGAAATGACAGTAGTTTGTGGATTATGTATTGGTAGATAAAAGACCTGTTTGAATAGACTTCAGGATGTACATGTTTATAGAGAGGCCACAGCTATATCAGATTCACTTACTAGTAGTAGCTACACTGAGAGTAAAAGGTAGATGGGATACAAGGAGAATAGAGCATCAGTGAAGAGAGAGGTGAAGGTTTATAAACTAAATTTGAGGAGGCAGTTAGGGTAAGATATAAACAGCTATTTGAGGATAGATGGGCATAGGCAATGGGGTCGAAGAGTATGGGGGGAGGTTTAAAAAATGTTAGTGTTAGAGTGTTCAGAAGAAGTTTGTGGTTACAGAAATGGGTGCGGGAGGGAAGAGAAGCGATTGGTGGAATGAATGATGTAAAGAGAGTAGTTAAGGGAGAAAAAGTTTAGCATATGAGAAGTTTTAACCAAATAGAAGTGGATGCCAAGGAGGGAAGAGCAATATGGAGAACAAGAGCGAGGTTAAGGAGTGGTGAAGCAAATATAAAAAGAGAGCAAATGAGAGAGTGGGCGAGATGCTATCACACATTTTGTTTTGAAAATAAGAAAAAAGTTTTGGAGTGAGATTAACAAGTTAAGGAAGCCTAAAGAACAAATGAATTTGTCAGTTAAAAATAGAAGTGGAGAGTATTAAATGGAGAGTTAGAGGTATTGGTAGATGGAGGGAAATATTTTGAAGAAATGTTAAATGTTGGATGAAAGATATTTGAAGCTGTGATTTTCGTGTATAGGAACAAGGAGAATAACATCTTGTAGGAGTGAGGAAGAGCCAGTTTGTGAGTGTGGGGGAAGTTCGTGAGGCATGTACGTAAAATGAAATGGGTAAGGCAGCCGGGATTGATAGATAAAGATAGAAATGTTAAAAGTAGGTGGGGAATATAGTTGTTTGGAGTGGTTGGTGAAATGATTTAATAAATGTATTGAAAGAGGTAAGGTTCCTAGGGATTGGCAGAAGAGAATGCTTAGTTTCCTTTGTACAAAGGCAAAGGACAAAAGAGAGTGCAAGAAAAAAAAATTATAGGGGGATAAGGTCTGTTGTGTATACCTGGTAAAGTGTATGGTAGAGTTATTATTGAAAGAATTAAGAAAGTAAGATGGAGAAGTAGGATAGCAGGATGAACAAGAGGAGGCTTTAGGAAAGGTAGGGGGTGTGTGGACCCAGGTGTTTACAGTGGAAACATAAAGTGAACAGTATTTAGATATGGCTAAAGAGGTCTTGGGCATTTATGGATTGGAAAAGGCATATGACAGGGTGATAGGGGGGCAATGTGGCAGATGTTGCAGGTGTATGGTGTAGGAGGTAGGTTACTGAAAGGCAGTGAAGAGTTTTTATAAGGATAGTGAGGCCCCACCCCCCTCCCTCAAGTTAGAGTATGTAGGACAAGGAGGAAATTATTTTCCCAGTAAAAAGTAGGCCTTAGACAAGGATGTGTGATGTCAACCGGTGGTTGTTTTAATATATTTAAGGATGGGGTGCAAGAGAAGTAAATGCGAGGTCGTGGCAGTGAGCTGGAGTTAAAAGATAAAGAATCACACATAAAGTGAAGTTGTCACAGTTGCTCTTTGCTGAGGACACTGTGCCTCTTGGGAGATTCTGAAGAGACCGTTGCATGAGGTGTGTGGATGAAATTTTGTTAAGGTATGTAAAAAGAAGAAAATTAATAGGTGAATACAGGAAAGGAGTAAGGTTATGAGGATAACAAAAAGATTGGGTGAGAAAGATTTGGATATCAGATGAGGTGAGAGTATGGAGGAGGTGAATGATTCCAGATATTTGGATGACTGTCGCGATGGATCTACGAAGATGAGGTGAATCATAAAACTGATGAGGGAAAAGGGTGAGCAGTGGCACTAGGAGTCCTGAGGAGACAAAGAACTTTGTCCTTGGAGCAAGAGGGAATGTATGAGATATAGTTTTTTTAACCAACGGCTCTTATATGGGTGTGAAGCATGGGTGTGAATTGATACAGCGAGGAGAAAGGCTGGAGGCAGTGGAGGATGTCATGTCCCTGGGGCTAATGTGTGGTGTGACTAATAAATGCAGAGAATTCGTAGTTTGGAATGAGGAGGAGGTGCGGGTTTAACCAAAACTGTTGAATCCAGGGGCTGATGAAGGGTTGTTGAGGTTGGTTCGACAAGCAGAGAGAATGGAGCGATACAGAATGACTTCAAGAGTGTATCATCTGTAGTGGAAGGAAGGCGGGGTAGGGGTCGCCTAGGAAAGGTTGAAGGAGGGGTAAAGGAGGTTTTGTGTCGAATGGGCTTGGACTTCCAGCAGGCATGCGTGAGCGTGTTTGATAAGTGTGAATGAGACAATAGGTTTTTAATACATGACGTGCTGTTGGAGTGTTGAGCAATCACATATATGAAAGGATTTCAGGGAAACCGGGAGGCCGGGACTTGAGTCCTGAGATGGGAAGTACATGCCTGCCATTCTGGAAGAGGGGTGTTAACGTTACAGTTAAAAAACTGTAGGTAAAGCACCTTCTGCAAGACAGTGATGGATGAATGATGTTAAAATTTTTTTTTTTCGAGCCACCCTCCCTTGGTGGGAATGGGCCAGTGTGTAATAATAATAAAAAAAAATATTTAGATTTAAAAATTAAAATATATTATATATATATAATATAATATATAATTATTAATTTATATATATATATATAAAATTTATTTGTATAATTTAATATAATTTTTGATCCCAAATATGTAAAACGGTCAATTAGAAGAAACTCATTTAAAATTTAATTTTTTCTGAATTTTCTTTTATTTTAAAGTATATTTTTTTTTTTTAATTTTTATGAAAAAAAAATTTTAAATTTTGCACCAAAGTTTTTAAAAAATTTTCCTAACCTATTTAAAAAGAAAAATTTTTTTTTGCCAAAACCCAAAAAATTATATTTTAGATTTGTTTACAAAATTTAATACAAAAACAACCAGTGAAATTTATTTTTTTTCTTTGGGGTTCAGTGTTTTGGCAAAATTTATTGCATACACAAATTTCACTTGCCCTATATGGCAGAGAACTTGCTTTTTAAGCCAAAAAAAGGAAGTTTTGCCCCATTCGGACGACATATATATATAATATAATTAAATTTTTATTTTATATATATTATATATATATAAATATATTATTATAATTATATAATTATATATATATAATATAAATATATAATATTTTATTATATATAACGCATCGGGTTTTTCCCCCCCCGGAGGGGCCCCCAAAAAAGGAGAAGCCTTTCCTTTTTTACTCACTCCATCGCTGTCTTTTCGAGAAGCGTGCCCCTCAACGTTAAAAAAAAAAAATTTTATACATGATAAACAAGTAGGTGTCGTGTTTCAATACAAAATGGGGAATGGAGAATCATTTTTACCTGTTGAATTTAAACATAAAAAAATAACTACGCATACTTTATTTTACTTTACACCCTTTGGTTTGTGGAGTACACTTAACTTTTTTATTATACAAATTAAAAAATTTCTCGATTTATGTTGACCGAGCTTTACATAAATACTTGACTGATGTATGACATTTACGGGGCTGTTATCATAACCTTTTTCCCTTTTATTTATTCGCTCACCTTTTAAAAAATTTTCTTATGCTTTTATAAAATTGGATATAAATCCCAACAGTGTTTAAATTCATTCTACATTAAAATCTACAATTTAAGATTCACAGAAAATTTCCCGCAATTAATTTTTTCACCACTCGCTTCATCGTTATAAACTGCGTTAAATAATTTGGAAATAGTTTTTACTTCGTTTACTTTTTGAGTGCCTTTATCATTATTTTGCCCCGGAAAAGAGATGAAGAGCTTGTTTTTCCCCAACTGTCTGGGAAAAACTACTCTCCTTTAATCACAAACCGTCTGTCAGTACCAACTTGGTGTTATAATCTAGTTATCGGGGTAAATAACGGAAAATGTCAGTTGTTTTGGGTTTTAATATTTTTATCAAAAATTGTAAAAAAAATGGTCCCAGGTCCTGGTTGGGCAAGTGGTTGATGGAAGCTTCCCCCCCGGGTTTAGAAGCAGAACTTTTTTTAGCTTTAAATGTTTAGGTTCAGCTGCATCTAGTGAACGAGGGGCATCAAGCTTTCCCGCTCTACTTTAACAAGCTACACACACACTAAGGTGTGTGTGTATCTTCCCAAAAATTA
>NC_069420.1:378100-413100 GCF_026875155.1 Cherax quadricarinatus
AAATTCATGTTCCAAGGAAGGTTTTGTCCATTCAAATTTCAAGAAAGCACACAGAAGGTTTTTTGTACAATTTGTCAAACTGACTCCCATTCCAGCTCCACCAGGGAAGGTTTTGATCCATGGTCAACACTGTCCTCAAAAACACTTCCAGCTCCACCAGGAAGGTTTTGATCCATGGTCAGACACTGTCCTCAACAACACTTCCAGCACCACCAGGAAGGTTTTGATCCATGGTCAGACACTGTCCTCAACAACACTTCCAGCTCCACCAGGAAGGTTTTGATCCATGGTCAGACACTGTCCTCAACAACACTTCCAGCTCCACCATGGAAGGTTTTGATCCATGGTCAGACACTGTCCTCAACAACACTTCCAGCTCCACCAGGAAGGTTTTGATCCATGGTCAACACTGTCCTCAACAACACTTCCAGCTCCACCAGGGAAGGTTTTGATCCATGGTCAGACACTGTCCTCAACAACACTTCCAGCTCCACCAGGAAGGTTTTGATCCATGGTCAGACACTGTCCTCACAACACTTCCGCTCCACCAGGAGGTTTTGATCCATGGTCAGACACTGTCCTCAACAACACTTCCAGCTCCACCATGGAAGGTTTTGATCCATGGTCAGACACTGTCCTCAACAACACTTCCAGCTCCACCATCCAGGTTTTTGGATCAAACAATGTGACAGGGACGCTGGCCATGACTTGTTTCTTTCCCACACAAATGTTCGATGTCTTCCAGGAGGAAATGTAACTTAGAGATGAGTTAAAATTATATTTTAAAATGTATTTTTTTCCCTGACTGGAGATGAGGAATGGTTCATGAACCTGGCCTATTTGGCTGACATTTTTTTAGCACCCGAAATAAAAACTGAATCTTCATGTGCGAGGAAAGAATGCAAACATGAAAATCATGGATTTCTTGCAAACTTGCACGAGCAATCTGGAAAACTGGAAGAGAAAGGTCAGGGTGAAAAACAATGTTGCAAATTTGAGGAAGTGTCTTGAGTTTGTGTTGCTGGTGGTGAAGACAAAGTGATTCCAGAATTACGAAAAAAATGAAAAATTTGGAGCATTTCTAGCACTGGAGAATGAAGTTAGTTGGACTTAGTGAGAGAAGAGAGAAGTAGAGGAGAGGGAGAGAGAGATTTGGAAGATTTAAGTGAAGAGTAATGTGGAAAGGATCAGTGAAAAGTCGCCGATGATGTCAAGAGAATTACTGAGTTGAAGAACAGACTCAGCAGAACTGAAGTTTCAGTATGATCACTCACAGAACTTTGGTACTGATGCGCCATGTTGCCAAAGTGACGACCACCCCCGTGCACTTGACATTGTTGGCACAATGACAGACACGTCCCTGCACTGTTGATGACCATGTTGGCCACAAGACAGACACAGCTCCCCGTGCCTGTTGATGACCATTGTTGGCCACAAGTGACAGACACAGCTCCCCGTGCACTGTTTGATGACCATTGTTGGCCACAAGTGACAGACACAGCTCCCCGTGCACTGTTGATGACCATTGTTGGCCACAAGTGACAGACACAGCTCCCCGTGCACTGTTGATGATCAAGACATATGTGCAACACTTCGGTGTCTTTATTAATAAAACATTTCGCCTACACAGTGGGTTTCTTCAGTCAGATACAGCGGCAGCAAGTGTTGTAGTGAAATGAGGAGAAGTTAATCAGTCCCTCAACCTTGCAGATAAAGTATCTGAGGTGATCAGTCCCTCAGCCTCCAGGCTGAGGGACTGATAATAATAATAATTATTATATGCTTAAGGGAAGCACTAAACCCGTACGGGCCTCGCAGCGCCTGGGGGAAACGGAGACAATCAGTTTTCTCGGCCTGTAGAACAACCGTTCACTATAGACAGGGTCTGGTATATAATAGAAAACAACCTGGTTTTAACGTCTTTATTAACATTCTCATTTTCACTATACACGATATTTATATATAAATTCTATATATAATATTTATATATATATATGCAGAGACAACGTGACACAACATACACCTGTGTGGACTCAGACACAGGTGCAACACCTGGGTGTCTGTGTTGTAGACGCTGCATGGTAGTGGCTTCATCAGTCCACTACAATGCGAGATAAATCAGTCCCTCAGCTGAGGCTGAGGGACTGATTATCCATGTATTGGACTGATAAAGCCACTGGTGGGCAAAACGTCTACAACACAGACACCCAGGTGTTGCACCTGTGTCTGAGTCCTCATATTGTCGGTACTGTCTACCATTTATGTACAAGGTAGACTTATGTGTAGAGTCGGTCTACCATAATACAACCTTGATATGTACAACACAAGGTAAGTTTTTATACAGGACGACCGTCCACTCCCCCTGGGTGGATATCATGGGGAGAGACAACCACAGGGAGATAGCATGATATGTTGTAACCATGTGTTGGGGACGACCACAGGGGAGATATAGATATGTTGTAACCTTGTGTTGGGACGACCACAGGGAGATAGATGATATGTTGTAACCATGTGTTGGGGACGACCACAGGGGAGATAGCATGATATGTTGTAACCCATGTGTTGGGACGACCACAGGGAGATAGCATGATATGTTGTACCCATGTGTTGGGGACGACCACAGGGGAGATAGCATGATATGTGTACCATGTGTTGGGGACGACCACAGGGAGAAAAGCATGATATGTTGTAACCATGTGTTGGGGACGACCACAGGGAGATAGCATGATATGTTGTAACCATGTGTTGGGGACGACCACAGGGGAGATAGCAATATGTTGTAACCGATGTGTTGGACGACCACAGGGGAGATAGCATGATATGTTGTAACCCATGTTTGGGACGACCACAGGGGAGATAGCATGATATGTTGTACCATGTGTTGGGGACGACCACAGGGAGATAGCATGATATTTGTAACCATGTGTTGGTACGACCACAGGGGAGATAGCATGATATGTTGTAACCGATGTGTTGGGACGACCACAGGGAGATAGATGATATTTGTACCGATGTGTTGGGGCGACCACAGGGGAGATAGCAGAATGTTGAAACCCAGTTTTGGGGGACCCCACGGGGGAATGCAATATGTTGAACCAGTTTTGGGGGACACCACGGGGGAGATAGCTGATTTTGTAACCATTTTTGGGGAGACCACAGGGAAAGCATGTTTTGTTGTAACCAGGGTTTTGGGACGCCCACGGGGAATAGCATGATATTTTTTGTACCGAGTGTTGGGACCCCAAAGGGGGAAAAGCATGATATTTGTCCCGATTTTTGGGGGACGACCACGGGGGGAGTAGCATGATATTTTGAAACCCATGTTTTGGGGGACGCCCACGGGGGAGATAGCATGTTTTTGTAACCATTGTTGGGGGGAAACGACCACGGGGGAATACAGATATTTGTAACCCATGTTTTTGGGGACGACCACAGGGGAATAGCATAGTTGAAACCCAATGTGGGGGACGACCCGGGGGAATAGAAAAGAAGTTTTACCCATGTTTTGGGGGACAAAGGGGGATAGCATATGTTTAACCTTGTGGGGACGCCCACGGGGGAGAAGCAATTTTTAACCCCATGTGGGGGGACCCACAGGGGAGATAGCATAAAGAAGGGAAGGAAGGAAGGAAGGAAGGGAAAGGGAAAAAGGGAAGGGAAAGGAAGGAAAAAGGGGAAGGAAGGAAAAGAAGGAAAAAAGGAAAGAAGAAGGAAGGAAAAGGAAGGAAAGAAGGAAGGAAGGAAGAAGGAGGAAGGAAGGAAGGAAGGGAAAGGGAAGGGAAGGAAAGGAAAGGAAAGGAAGGAAGAAAGGAAAGGGAAAGGGAAAGGAAATATCGTGTCTTGCTGGGTACTGCCCCCTTGGAGGTCGGTAAAACAACGGGTACACAAAGGGGGTGTGGCCTGCAGGACCAGGTAGGAACCTAGCAGTGAGCCAGGCTGGTGTGAGCCCTAGTCAGGGCCAGGCTACGGTGAACCTATCAGTGAGCCAGGCTACGGTGAACCTATCAGGAGCCAGGCTAGGTAAACCCTGTCAGGAGCCAGGCTACGGTAACCCTAGTCAGTGACCGGGAGGGGAAACCTAGTCAGTGACCCAGGCTGGGTGAACCTAGTCATGAGCCAGGCTGGTGTGAGTCTGTCAGTGAGCAGGCTGGTGTGAGTCAGCAGTGACCCAGGCGGGTGTAGTCTAGTCTGACCAGGCTGGTGTGAGTTGTCAGTGAGCCCAGCTGGGGGAAAGTCTGTCGTGAGCCAGGGGGTGAACGTGTTGTGACCGGGCGAGACAGGCATACACACAAAAGGGTAAACAGGGCCCATATAGTCTTCCTTCATTTGCCTGCCAGGACCCCACGTTAGGTTTGGCTCATGCAACTTCTGTTGTCCTGCCAGGAGCTCCACGTTCATGGTTGGGGCTCATCAACTTCTGTTGCCCCTCCCGGGGCCCCAAATTCTGGTTGGGGCCATGGAACCTCATGAAACATCGTCAGTGAACTTTTTTAAATCGACCCAAACCCCGGGGGGCCAAAGGGGCTTTCATAAGGGGGAAATTTAAAGGGGAAGGGGGTCGCCCGGTTTTGAAATTTAAAGGGGAAAGGGTCAAAGAAAGGGAAAATAATCTTTGTATGCAGAACAGGGGGGATTACTTCATATTTTTGTTCTTCAGGGGTTGTAGGGCAATATATAATATAAGTTGAGGTGTTGTAGGTGCCATGCAGAAAAAATTTTTTTTATATACTCTCCTGCTCCCAGCGGTTAATAGTGACCTGTCTCTATGCGTGATATTGGAAAGTACATTAACAACCACTCAACACGAATAAATCATTCAGTCTAGACCCCGCATCAGCATTATAAATGAAATTTAGGACAAAAACGACATAACCGTAAGGCTCTGGTTTGGGGGGGGCAGGGTTTTCACCCCACCACATCTCCAGCATGCCCCCCAACTCAAGGCGGGGCCCCCCTGGGGGCCAATTAGGATAAGAACCGAATAAGTCAGGTTGGATTTGTATTGAGGGGCTGGGAGGAGGTGGAGAAGTGGAGGGAGGTTTTAACCCGTTTTTGGAAAATGGGGGAAGTGTTGTTTGGGTGCCTTGATGCTCAGAAAGATGGAACTCCAGTAGTTAGGTCACCCACAACCTACCCCATCGGGGGAGCAAGAAATCTACAATAACTTAAGAAATAATTTAATATATATTGTATATATTTTTTCTAAAAAGTTGTTTTTTTTAGTTTTTTGGGGCAGGGTTTTAACGAGAGGGAGGCCGCGGTCAGACGAGCAAGGGGTGAGTATGGGGGCACCAGTGGGGTCCAACAAACCCCATCTTGTGGAACATGTTTCCTTTTGAGTTTATTAGCCACATAAACAAGAAATGTGAACGTATGGGTTAACTGTTTTTGGTTCTCCATCGTATGCACCAAATAATTTTTTGTTTGTTTTGAACCCATTAATAGAGTTTGCAAGCAAAACTTGTAGTCTGTACAGTAGGCTTGTCATTGGGTCTTTGGCGTGGGAGCCCGGTTTTTTCAGCCATACCCACACAACCACTCCCCGACCCGCACTTTTATTGTTTAGCGTGTCTTGCTGGGGTTGCGGGCTGGGGCACACCAGGGACCCAAGGAGACACACGAAAGTAACTTTAAAGAGGACACAATCACCAAACATAAACGCTGGCACCGCAGCCTATCTCTTTACCCCTCACCATCCACGGATGACTGAGGCACTGCATTACAGAAGAGACGATATAACCCCACACTCCTGGTCCATGCCAGAGCTGGTAGGGGAGTAAGGTACGGCATGGGGGTTTTGGGGGCGCATGGGGGGGATTTGGGCGCGTGGGGGCGGGTTTTTCCCTATGGGGGGCCAGCATGTTTCATCAGGGACGGGGCCCAATAAGTCCGCGGTTTTCAAGGTTTCGGAATCTCTTCCCCAATTTTCAATAAGCGTTCGTGGGGGAGTGGTCTGGCTTAGGGATCGTCCCGGGAACACAAACGTTTGTCCATCTTACAGGGAAAAAACCTCATTTCCAATATTTATGACTAAATAAAGTATTTCCCCATAATCTATATTTACGAAATGGTAAAAGGTGTTTTATATGAAATAATGTTTTATGCGCCTTAAAAAGTTCTACAGGTTTACACGAAAATACCATGTTTTAACAACAGTCTATGTAACTTTTTACCCCCCCTCACATCTATGTAACTTTTACCCCTCCCCCCACAGTCTAGTAAATTGTCCCCCCCCACCCTTATGTAATGTACCCCCCCCACACGCATGTAACTTGACCCCTCCCCACATTTGTAACTTGTACCCCCCCTTTCCCGTCTATTTAAATTGTACCCCCCCCACGTCTATGTAAAATTGTACCCCTCCCCCACAGTCTATGTAACTTGTACCCCTCCCTCACAGTCTATGTAACTTGTACCCCTCCCACACAGTCTATGTAACTTGTACCCCTCCCTCACAGTCTATGTAACTTGTACCCCTCCCTCCCCAGTCTATGTTTAAATTGTACCCCTCCCACACAGTCTTATGTAACTTGTACCCCTCCCTCACAGTCTATGTAACTTGTACCCCTCCCTCTCAGTCTATGTAACTTTTACCCCTCCCTCACAGTCTACGTAACTTGTACCCCTCCCTCACAGTCTACGTAACTTGTACCCCCCTCCCTCACTCTATGTAAAATTGTACCCCTCCCTCACAGTTATGTAACTTGTACCCCTCCCTCACAGTCTAATTTTAATTGTACCCTCCCACACAGTCTATGTAACTTGTACCCCTCCCTCACAGTCTATGTAACTTGTACCCCTCCCTCACAGTCTATGTAACTTGTACCCCTCCCACACAGTCTATGTAACTTGTACCCCTCACACAGAGGGCTATGTAACTTGTACCCCTCCCACACAGTCTATGTAACTTTTACCCCTCCCTCACAGTTTGTAACTTGTACCCCTCCACACAGTCTATTAACTTGTACCCCTCCCACACAGTCTATGTAACTTGTACCCCTCCCACACAGTCTATGTAACTTGTACCCCTCCCACACAGTCTATGTAACTTGTACCCCTCCCACCAATCATGTAACTTGTTACCCCTCCCACACAGTCCCATGTAACTTGTACCCCTCCCACACAGTCTATGGGAACTTGTACCCCTCCCACACAGTCTATGTAACTTGTACCCCTCCCACACAGTCTATGTAACTTGTACCCCTCCCACACAGTCTATGTAACTTGTACCCCTCCCACACAGTCTATGTAACTTGTACCCCTCCCACACAGTCTATGTAACTTGTACCCCTCCCTCACAGTCTATGTAACTTGTACCCCTCCCACACAGTCTATGTAACTTGTACCCCTCCCACACAGTCTATGTAACTTGTACCCCTCCCTCACAGTCTATGTAACTTGTACCCCTCCCTCAAAAGTGTATGTAACTTGTACCCCTCCCCCCACAGTCCCATGTTAACTTGTACCCTCCCACACAGTCTATGTAACTTGTACCCCTCCCTCACAGTCTATGTAACTTGTACCCCTCCCACACAGTCTACGTAAAATTGTACCCCTCCCTCACAGTCTATGAATTGTACCCTCCCTCACGTTATGTAACTTGTACCCCTCCCTCACAGTCTATGTAACTTGTACCCCTCCCTCACAGTCTATGTAACTTGTACCCCTCCCTCACAGTCTATGTAACTTGTACCCCCCCACACAGTTATGTAATTGTACCCCTCCCTCACAGTCTATGAACTTGTACCCCTCCCTCACAGTCTATGTAACTTGTACCCCTCCCTCCCCCAGTCTATGTAACTTGTACCCCTCCCACACAGTCTATTAACTTGTACCCCTCCCTCACAGTCTATGTAACTTGTACCCCTCCCTCACAGTCTATGTAACTTGTACCCCTCCCTCACAGTCTATGTAACTTGTACCCCTCCCTCACAGTCTATGTAACTTGTACCCCTCCCCCAGTCTATGAAATTGTACCCTCCCTCACAGTCTATGTAACTTGTACCCCTCCCTCACAGTCTATGTAACTTGTACCCCTCCCTCACAGTCTATGTAACTTGTACCCCTCCCTCACAGTCTATTAACTTGTACCCCCCCCTACAGTCTATGTAACTTGTACCCTCCTCACAGTCTATGTAACTTGTACCCCTCCACACAGTCTATGTAACTTGTACCCCTTTCCCCCACATCTATGTAACTTGTACCCTCCCTCACAGTCCCATGTAACTTGTACCCCTCCCTCACAGTCTATGTATTGTACCCTCCCACACATCTATGTAACTTGTACCCTCCCTCACAGTCTATGTTTAAATTGTACCCCCCCCTCACAGTCTATGTAACTTGTACCCCTCCCTCACAGTCTATGTAACTTGTACCCCTCCACACAGTCTATGTAACTTGTACCCCTCCCTCACAGTCATGTAACTTGTACCCCTCCCCACACAGTCTATGTAACTTGTACCCCTCCCTCACAGTCTATGTAACTTGTACCCTCCCCCACAGTCTTGTAACTTGTTACCCCTCCCTCACAGTCTATGTAACTTTTTACCCCTCCCTCACAGTCTATGTATTGTACCCCCCCATCTATGTAACTTGTACCCCTCCCTCACAGGGCTATGTAATTGTACCCCTCCCTCCAGTCTATGTAACTTGTACCCCTCCCTCACAGTCTATGTAACTTGTACCCCCCCCACACAGTCTATGTAACTTGTACCCCTCCTCACAGTCTATGTAACTTGTACCCCTCCCTCACAGTCTATGTAACTTGTACCCCCCTCACAGTCTATGTACTTGTACCCCCCACACAGTCTATGTAACTTGTACCCCCCCCTCACAGTCTATGTAAAATTGTTTCCCCTCCCTCACAAATCTATGTAACTTGACCCCTCCTCAAGTCTATGTAACTTGTACCCCTCCCCCACAGTCTATGTAAATTGTACCCCTCCCTCACGTCTATGTAACTTGTACCCCTCCCTCACAGTCCCATGTACTTGTACCCCCCTCCCTCACAGTCTATGTAACTTGTACCCTCCCACAGTCTATAACTAGTCCCTCCACACAGTCTATGTAACTAGTACCCCTCCCACACAGTCTATGTAACTTGTACCCCTCCCTCACGTCTATGTAACTTGTACCCCTCCCCACAGTCTATGTAACTTTTACCCCTCCCTCACAGTCTATGTAAACTTGTACCCCTCCCTCACAGTCTATGTAACTTGTACCCTCCCACACAGTCTATGTAACTTGTACCCCTCCCTCACAGTCTATGTAACTTGTACCCCTCCCTCACAGTCTATGTAACTTGTACCCCTCCCACACAGTCCCATGTAACTTGTACCCCTCCCTCACAGTCTATGTAACTTTTACCCTCCCACACAGTCTATGTAATTGTACCCCTCCCTCCCCAGTCTAGTAACTTGTACCCCTCCCTCACAGTCTATGTAACTTGTACCCCTCCCACACAGTTATGTAACTTGTACCCTCCCTCACAGTCTATGTAACTTGTACCCCTCCCTCACAGTCTATGTAACTTGTACCCCTCCCTCACAGTCTATGTAACTTGTACCCTCCCACACAGTTATGTAAATTGTACCCCTCCCACACAGTCTATGTAACTTGTACCCCTCCCACACAGTCTATGTAACTTGTACCCCTCCCACACAGTCTATGTAACTTGTACCCCTCCCCACATCTATGTAAATTGTACCCCTCCCACACAGTCTATGTAACTTGTACCCCTCCCTCACAGTCTATGTAACTGTACCCTCCCACACAGTCTATGTAACTTGTTTCCCTCCTCACAGTCTATGTAACTTGTACCCCTCAACAGTCTATGTAACTTGTACCCCTCCCACACAGTCTATGTAACTTGTACCCCCTCCCACACAGTCTATATAACTTGTAACCCTCCCTCACAGTCCCATGTAACTTGTTACCCCCCCCCACAGTCTATGCAACTTGTACCCCTCCCACACAGTCTATGTAACTTGTACCCCTCCCTCACAGTCTATGTAACTTGTACCCCCTCACAGTCTATGTAACTTGTACCCCTCCCTCACAGTCCCATGTAACTTGTACCCCTCCACACAAGTCTATGTAACTTGTTCCCCTCCCTCACAGTCTATGTAACTTGTACCCCTCCCACACAGTCTATGTAAATTGTACCCCTCCCACACATCATGTAACTTGTACCCCTCCCACACAGTCTATTTTAACTTGTACCCCTCCCTCACAGTCTATGTACTTGAACCCCCCCCTCACAGTCTATGTAACTTGTACCCCTCCCTCACAGTCTATGTAACCCTTTTACCCCCCCACACAGTAAAGTAACTTGTACCCCTCCCACACAGTCTATGTAACTTGTACCCCTCCCTCACAGTCTATGTAACTTGTACCCCTCCCTCACAGTCTATGTAACTTGTACCCCTCCCTCACAGTCTATGTAACTTGTACCCCTCCCACACAGTCTATGTAACTTGTACCCCTCCCTCACAGTCTATGTAACTTGTACCCCTCCCACACAGTCTATGTAACTTGTACCCCCCCCCACAGTCTATGTAACTTGTACCCCTCCCCCACAGTCTATGTAAAATTGTACCTCCCCCACAGTCTATGTAATTGTACCCTCCATCACGTCTATGTAACTTGTACCCTCCCTCACAGTCTATGTAACTTGTACCCCTCCACACAGTCTATGTAACTTGTACCCCCCTCACAGTCTATGTAATTGTACCTCTCTCACAGTCTATGTAACTGTACCCCTCCCTCAAAAGTCTATGTAATTGTCCTCCACACATTATGTAACTGCTCCCTCACAGTCTATGTAACTTGTACCCCCCTCCCAGTCTGTGTAACTTGTACCCCTCCCTCACAGTCTATGTAACTTGTACCCCTCCCCACAGTCTATTGTAAATTGTACCCCTCCCACACAGTTTTATGTAACTTACCCCTCCCTCACAGTCTATGTAACTTGTACCCCTCCCTCACAGTCTATGTAACTTGTACCCTCCCTCACAGTCTATGTAACTTGTACCCCTCCCCCACGTCTATGTAACTTGTACCCCTCCCTCACAGTCTATGTAACTTGTACCCCTCCCTCACAGTCTTGTAACTTTACCCTCCACACAGTCTATGTAACTTGT
Organism: Cherax quadricarinatus; assembly: GCF_026875155.1. Classification (NCBI taxonomy): domain Eukaryota; kingdom Metazoa; phylum Arthropoda; class Malacostraca; order Decapoda; family Parastacidae; genus Cherax; species Cherax quadricarinatus. Next base: position 389,242 of record NC_069420.1, read on the forward strand.
ACCCCTCCCCACAGTCTATGTAACTTGTCCCCTCCCTCACAGTCTATGTAACTTGTACCCCTCCCTCAAAAGTCTATGTAACTTGTACCCTCCCACACAGTCTATGTAACTTGTACCCCTCCCCCCACAGTCTATGTAACTTGTACCCCTCCCTCACGTCTATGTAACTTGTACCCCCCCTCCCAGTCTATGTAACTTGTACCCTCCCACACAGTTATGTAACTTGTACCCCTCCCTCACAGTCTATGTAAATTGTACCCCTCCACACAGTCTATGTAAACTTTTTACCCCTCCCTCACAGTCTATGTAAATTGTACCCCTCCCACACAGTCTATGTAACTTGTACCCCTCCCTCACAGTCTATGTAACGTTACCCCTCCCTCACAGTCTATGTAACTTGTACCCCCCCTCACAGTCTATGTAACTTGTACCCTCCCTCACAGTCTATGTAACTTGTACCCCTCCCTCACAGTCTATGTAACTTGTACCCCTCCCTCACAGTCTATGTAACTTGTACCCCTCCCACACAGTCTATGTAACTTGTACCCCTCCCACACAGTCTATGTAACTTGTACCCCTCCCTCACAGTCTATGTAACTTGTACCCCTCCCACACAGTCTATGTAACTTGTACCCCTCCCCACAGTTATGTAACTTGTACCCTCCCCCACAGTCTATGTAACTTGTACCCCTCCTCACAGTCTATGTAACTTGTACCCCTCCCTCACAGTCTATGTAACTTTGTACCCCTCCCCACAGTCTATGTAACTTGTACCCCTCCCTCACAGGGCTATGTAACTTGTACCCCTCCCCCACAGTCTATGTAACTTGTACCCCCTCCCTCACGTCTATGTAACTTGTTTCCCCCCACACAGTTATGTAACTAGTACCCCTCCCACACAGTCTATGTAACTAGTACCCTCCCACACAGTCTATGTAACTTGTACCCCCCCTCACAGTCAATGTAACTTGTCCCCCCCCACACAGTCTATGTAACTTGTACCCCTCCCTAACAGTCTATGTAACTTGTACCCCCCCCCACAGTCTATGTAACTTGTACCCCTCCCACACAGTCTATGTAACTTGTACCCTCCCTCACAGTCTATGTAACTTTTACCCCCCACACAGTCTATGTAACTTGTACCCCTCCCACACAGTCTAGTAACTTGTACCCCTCCCTCACAGCTATGTAACTTGTACCCCTCCCACACAGTCTAAAGTACTTGTACCCCCCTCACGTCTATGTAAAATTGTACCCTCCCTCACAGTCTATGTAACTTGACCCCTCCCACACAGTCTATGTAACTTGTACCCCTCCCTCACAGTCTATGTAACTTGTACCCTCCCTCACAGTCTATGTAACTTGTACCCCTCCCCACAGTCTATGTAACTTGTACCCCTCCACACAGTCTCTGTAACTTGTACCCCTCCCACACAGTCTATGTAACTTGTAAACCCCCCCCACACAGTCTATGTAACTTGTTTTATTACTTGTACTCCCACAGTCTTTTAACTTTTGTACCCTCCCACATTTATGTTTCTTGTACCCCTCCCACACAGTTATGTAAATTGTACCCTCCACACAGTCAGTAACTTGTACCCCTCCCTCACATCTATGTAACTTTCCCCCCCACCAGTCTATGTAACTTGTACCCCTCCCACACAGTCTTGTAAACTTTACCCCCACACAGTCCCATATAATTGTACCCCTCCCCACATTCTATGAACTTTACCCCTCCCACACAGTCTATGCAACTTTACCCCTCCCACACAGTCATGTAACTGTACCCCCCTCACATCTATGAACTTTACCCCTCCCCCACAGTCTATGTAACTGTACCCCTCCCCACAGTCATGTAACTTGTACCCCTCCACACAGTCATGTAAACTTGTACCCCTACAGCGAATGACCCCCCACACAGTTATGTAACTGTACCCCTCCCAACATCTAGTAACTTGTACCCTCCCCACACAGTCCCAATAACTTGTACCCCTCCCCACCCCCTTGTAACTTACCCCTCCCCAAAGTCCCATGAAACTTGTACCCCTCCCCACATCTATGTAACTTGTACCCTCCTCACAGTCTAATAACTTGTCCCCTCCCTCACAGTCTATGTAACTTGTACCCCTCCTACAGTTAAAGTAACTTGTACCCCCCCCACATCTATTAACTGTACCTCCCTCCAGTCTATGTAAACTTGTACCCCCCCTCACAAATCTATGTAACTTTTACCCCCCCCACAGTCTATGTAACTTGTACCCCCCCCTCACATCATGTAACTTGTACCCCTCCCCACAGTCTATGTTAACTTAAACCCCCCCCTCACAGTCTATGTAACTTGTAAACCCCCCCCTCACAGTCTATGTAACTTGTACCCTCCCACACAGCTAAAGTAACTTGTACCCCTCCCTCACAGTCTATGTAACTTGTACCCCTCCCCCCAGTCTAAAGTAACTTGTACCCCTCCCTCACAGTCTTGTAATTGTACCCCCCCCCTCACGTCTTTAACTTGTACCCCTCCCACACAGTCTATTAACTTGTACCCTCCCTCACAAATCTATGTAACTTGTACCCTCCCCCACAGTTATGTAACTTGTACCCTCCCCACAGTCTATGTAACTTGTACCCCTCCCTCACAGTCTAGTTAATTGTACCCCTCCCACACAGTCTATGTAACTTTTACCCTCCCACACAGTCTATGTAACTTGTACCCCTCCCTCACAGTCTATGTAACTTGTCCCCTCCCACCAGTCTATGTAACTTTTACCCCTCCCTCACAGTCTATGTAACTTGTACCCCCCCCAAAAGTCTATGTAACTTGTACCCCTCCCCCACAGTCTATGTAACTTGTTTCCCCTCCCTCACAGTCTAGTAACTTGTACCCCTCCCCCACAGTCTATGTAACTTGTACCCCTCCCCACAGTCTATGTAACTTGTACCCCTCCCACACAGTCTATGTAACTTGTACCCCTCCCCACAGTCTATGTAACTTGTACCCCCTCACAGTCTATGTAACTTGTAATACCCCTCCCTCACAGTCTATGTAACTTGACCCCTCCCACACAGTCTATGTAACTTGTACCCCTCCCTCACAGTCTATGTAACTTGTACCCCTCCCACACAGTTATGTAACTTGTAACCCTCCCCACAGTCATGTAACTTGTACCCATCCCCCACAGTCTATGTAACTTGTACCCTCCCTCACAGTCTATGTAAATTGAACCCCTCACTCACAGTCTATGTAACTTGTCCCCTCCCCCACAGTCTATGTAAACTTGTACCCCTCCCTCACAGTCTAAGTAACTTGTACCCCTCCCTCACAGTCTATGTAACTTGTACCCCTCCCTCACAGTCTATGTAACTTGTACCCTCCCCCACAGTCTATGTAACTTGTACCCCTCCCTCAAAAGTCTATGTAACTTGTACCCTCCCCACAGTCTATGTAACTTGTACCCCTCCCCACAGTCTATGTAACTTTTACCCCTCCCTCACAGTCTATGTAAATTGTACCCTCCCACACAGTCTATGTAACTTGTACCCTCCCTCACAGTTAGTAAATTTTACCCCTCCCTCACAGTCTATGTAACTTGTACCCCTCCCCACAGCTATGTAACTTGTACCCCTCCCTCACAGCTATGTAACTTGTACCCCTCCCTCACAGTCTATGTAACTTGTACCCCTCCCCACAGTCTATGTAACTTGTACCCCCCACACAGTCTATGTAACTTGTACCCTCCCCACAGTCTATTTAAAATTGTACCCCTCCCTCACAGTCCCATGTAACTTGTACCCCTCCCCACGGGCTATGTAACTTGTTTCCCCTCCCACACAGTCTGTAAAATTGTACCCCTCCCTCACAGTCTAGTAACTTGTTTCCCTCCCTCACAGTCTATGTAACTTGTACCCCTCCCACACAGTCTATGTAACTTGTACCCCTCCCTCACAGTCTATGTAACTTGTACCCCTCCCTCACAGTCTATGTAACTTGTACCCCTCCCTCACAGTCTATGTAACTTGTACCCCTCCCACACAGTCTATGTAACTTGTACCCCTCCCTCACAGTCTATGTAACTTGTACCCCTCCCTCACAGTCTATGTAACTTGTACCCCTCCCTCACAGTCTATGTAATTGTACCCCCCCACAGTCTATGTAACTTGTACCCCTCCCTCACAGTCTATGTAACTTTTACCCCCTCACGCTATGTAACTTGTACCCCCCTCAAGTTATGTAACTTGTACCCCTCCCACACAGTCTAGTAACTTGTACCCCTCCCCCACAGTCTATGTAAATTGTACCCCTCCCTCACAGTCTTTTGTAACTTGTACCCCTCCCCCACAGTCTATGTAACTTGTACCCTCCACCAGTTATGTAACTTGTTTCCCCTCCCCACAGTCTATGTAACTTACCCCTCCCTCACAGTCTATGTAACTTGTACCCCTCCCCACAGTCATGTAACTTGTACCCCTCCACCGTCTATGTAATTGTCCCTCCCCAAAGTCTAGTAACTTGTACCCCTCCCTCACAGTCTATGTACTTGTACCCCTCCTCACAGTCTATGTAACTTGTACCCCTCCCACACAGTCTATGTAACTTGTACCCCTCCCTCACAGTCTATGTAACTTGTAACCCCCCCCACACAGTCTATGTAACTTGTACCCCTCCCCCACAGTCAAAGTAACTTGTACCCCTCCCTCACAGTCTATTAACTTGTTACCCCTCCCTCACAGTCTATGTAACTTGTACCCTCCCACAGTCTATGTAACTTGTACCCCTCCTCACAGTCTATGTAAAATTTACCCCTCCCTCACAGTCTATGTAACTTGTACCCCTCCCAGTCATGTAACTTGTACCTCCCACACAGTCTATGTAACTTGTACCCCTCCCCCACAGTCTATGTAACTTGTACCCCTCCCCACAGTCTATGTAACTTGTACCCCCCTCACAGTCTATGTAACTTGTACCCTCCCCACAGTCTATGTAACTTGTACCCCTCCCACACAGCCTATGTAACTTGTACCCTCCCACACAGTCTATGTAACTTTGTACCCCTCCCAACAGTCTAAAGTAACTTGTACCCCTCCCACACAGTCTATTTAACTTGTCCCCTCCCTCACAGTCTATGTAACTTGTACCCCTCCCTACAGTCTATGTAACTTGTCCCCCCCCTCACAGTCTATGTAACTTTTTACCCCCCCCCACAGTCTATGTAACTTATACCCTCCCTCACAGTCTATGTAACTTGTACCCCCCCCACACAGTCTATGTAACTTGTACCCTCCCACACAGTCTATGTAACTTGTACCCCTCCCTCACAGTCTATGTAACTTGTACCCCTCCCACCACAGTCTATGTAACTTGTACCCCTCCCTCACATCTATGTAACTTGTACCCTCCCAAACAGTCTATGTAACTTGTACCTCTCCCACACAGTCCCCATGTAACTTGTACCCCTCCCACACAGTCTATGTAAATTGTACCCCTCCCCACAGTCTATGTAACTTGTACCCCTCCCTCACAGTTTGTAACTTGTACCCCCCCCTCACAGTCTATGTAACTTGTACCCTCCCCACAGTCTATGTAACTTGTACCCCCCCCCACAGTCTATGGGAACTTGACCCCTCCCTCACAGTCTATGTAACTGTACCCTCCCTCAAGTCTATGTAACTTGTACCCCTCCCCACAGTCTATGTAACTTGTACCCCCCCCACGTCTATGTAACTTGTACCCCTCCCTCACAGTCTATGTAACTTGTACCCTCCCCACATTCTATGTAACGTTTCCCTCCCTCACAGTCTATGTAACTTGTCCCCCCCCTACAGTCTATGTAACTTGACCCCTCCCACACAGTCTATGTAATTGTCCCCTCCCCCACAGTCTATGTAACTTGTACCCTCCCCCAGTCTATGTAACTTGTACCCTCCCTCACAGTTCTATGTAAACTTGTACCCCCCCCCTCACAGTCTATGTAACTTGTACCCCTCCCTCACAGTCCCATGTAAATTGTACCCCTCCCTCACGTCTATGTAACTATGTACCCCTCCCTCACAGTCTATGTAACTTGTACCCCTCCCCCACAGTCTATGTAACTTGTACCCCTCCCTCACAGTCTATGTAACTTGTACCCTCCCCCACAGTCTATGTAACTTGTACCCCTCCCTCACAGTCTATGTAACTTGTACCCTCCCTCACAGTCTAAAGTAACTTGTACCCCCTCCCCCAGTCTATGTAACTTTTTTACCCCCCCCTACAGTCTATGTAACTTGTACCCTCCCTCACGTCTATGTAACTTGTAAACCCCCCCCCACAGTCTATGTAACTTGTACCCCTCCTCACCGTCTATGTAACTTGTACCCCTCCCTCACAGTCTATGTAACTTGTTTCCCTCCCACACAGTCTATGTAACTTGTACCTCCCCAAGTCTATGTAACTTGTTACCCCTCCCTCACAGTCTATGTAACTTTACCCCCCCCTCACAGTCTATGTAACTTGTACCCCCCCTCACGTCTATGTAACTTGTACCCCCCCCTCACAGTCTATGTAACCTTTTACCCCTCCCTCACAGTCTATGTAATTGTAAACCCCCCCCTCACAGTCTATGTAACTTGTACCCCTCCCTCACAGTCTATGTAAACTTGTTTCCCCTCCCTCCAAATCTATGTAATTTTTACCCCTCCCTCACAGTCTATGTAACTTGTACCCCCCCCCTTTACAGTCTTGTAACTTGTACCCCCCCCTCACAGTCTATGTAACTTGTACCCCTCCCTCACAGTCTATGTAACTTGTACCCCCCCCTCACAGTCTATGTAACTTGACCCCCCACACAGTTCTATGTAACTTGACCCCCATCACAGTCTATGTAACTTGACCCCTCCACACAGTCTATGTAACTTGAACCCCCCCCACAGTCTATGTAACTTGAACCCCCCCCACAGTCTATGTAACTTTTACCCCCCCACAGTCTATGTACTTTTAACCCCCACACAGTCTATGTAACTTGAACCCCCCCACACAGTTTTATGTAACTTGACCCCCCTCCCGTCAGTAACTTGAACCCCACACAGTCTATGTACTTGACCCCCCCCAAGTCTATGTAACTTGAAACCCCCCCTCAGTCTATGTAACTTTTAACCCCCACACAGTCTATGTAACTTGAACCCCCCCACACTCTATGTAACTTGAACCCCCCACAAGGGCTATGTAACTTGAACCCCCCCACAGTCTATGTAACTTGAACCCCCACACAGTCTATGTAACTTGAACCCCACAGTTATGTAATGCCCCCACACAGTCTATGTAACTTGAACCCCACACATCTATGTAACTTGAACCCCCCACACAGTCTATGTAACTTGAACCCCCCACACAGTCTATGTAACTTGAAACCCCCCACACAGTCTATGTAACTTGAACCCCCCACACAGTCTATGTAACTTGAACCCCCCCACAGTCTAAAGTAACTTGAACCCCACACAGTCTATGTAACTTGAACCCCCACACAGTCCCATTAAAATTGAACCCCCACACAGTCTTGTAACTTGAACCCCCCCACAGTCTATGTTAAAATTGAACCCCCACACAGTCTATGTAACTTGAACCCCCCACACAGTCATGTAACTTGAACCCCCACACAGTCTATTAACTTGAACCCCACACAGTCTATGTAACTTGAACCCCCAAAACAGTCTATGTAACTTGAACCCCCACACAGTCTATGTAACTTGAACCCCCCCCACAGTTATGTAAATTTGAACCCCACACAGTCTATGTAACTTGAACCCCCACACAGTCTATGTAACTTGAACCCCACACAGTCTATGTAACTTGAACCCCACACAGTCTATGTAACTTGAACCCCACACAGTCTATGTAACTTGAACCCCCCAACAGTCATGTAACTTGAACCCCCCCCACAGTCTATGTAACTTGAACCCACACGTCTATGTACTTGAACCCCACAAATCTATGTAACTTGAACCCCACACAGTCTATGTAACTTGAACCCCCCACCACAGTTTATGTAATTGAACCCCCCACAGTCTATGTAACTTGAACCCCCACACAGTCTATGTAACTTGAACCCCCCCCAAAAGTTTATGTAACTTGAACCCCACACAGTCTATTTAACTTGAACCCCACAGTTCTATGTAACTTGAACCCCACACAGTTATGTAACTTGAACCCCACACAGTCTATGTAACTTGAACCCCACACAGTCTATGTAAATTGAACCCCCACAGTATGTAACTTGAACCCCCCCCAAATTTATGTAACTTGAACCCCCACACAGTTTATGGTAACTTGAACCCCCCACACAGTTTATGTAACTTGAACCCCACACAGTCTATGTAACTTTTAACCCACACAGTTATGTAACTTGAACCCCCCACCAGTTTATGTAACTTGAACCCCCCACAGTCTATGTTAACTTGAAACCCCACACAGTTATGTAACTTGAACCCCCACACAGTCTATGTAACTTGAACCCCCACACAGTTAAAGTAACTTGAACCCCCACACAGTCTATGTAACTTTTAACCCCCACACAGTTTATGTAACTTGAACCCCACACAGTCTATGTAACTTGAACCCCCACAAAAGTTTGTAAATTGAACCCCACACAGTCTATGTAACTTGAAACCCCCCACACAGTTATGTAACTTGAACCCCCCACACAGTTTATGTAACTTGAACCCCACACAGTCTATGTAACTTGAACCCCACACAGTCTATGTAACTTGAACCCCCACACAGTTTATGTAACTTGAACCCCCCAACCAGTCTATTTAACTTGAACCCCACACAGTTATGTAACTTGAACCCACCAGTTATTAACTTGAACCCCCACAGTCTATGTAAAAGAACCACAACGTCTATGTAACTTGAACCCCCACACAGTCATGTAACTTGAACCCCCCACACCAGTTTATGTTAAATTGAACCCCCACACAGTTTATGTAACTTGAACCCCCCACCAGTCTATGTAACTTGAACCCCCACACAGTTATGTAACTTGAACCCCCCACACAGTCTATGTAACTTGAACCCCCCACACAGTTATGTAACTTGAACCCCCACACAGTCTATGTAACTTGAACCCCCACACAGTTTATGTAACTTGAACCCCCACACAGTCTATGTAACTGAACCCCCACCGTTATGTAACTGAACCCCCCACACAGTCTATGTAACTTGAACCCCCACACAGTCTATGTAACTTGAACCCCCCACACAGTCTATGTAACTTGACCCCCCACAGTTAGTAACTTGAACCCCCCACACAGTCTATGTAACTTGAACCCCACACAGTCTATGTAACTTGAACCCCCCACACAGTTTATGTAACTTTAACCCCACCAAATCTATGTTACTGAACCCCACACGTCATGTAACTTGAACCCCCCACACAGTCTATGTAACTTGAACCCCCCACACAGTCTATGTAACTTGAACCCCACAAGTCTATGTAACTTGAACCCCCACCAGTCTATGTAATTGAACCCCCCACACAGTCTATGTAACTTGAACCCCCACACAGTCTATGTAACTTTAACCCCCACACAGCTTTTGTAACTTTAACCCCCACACAGTTTTATGTAACTTGAACCCCCACACAGTCTTGTAAATTGAACCCCCACACAGTCTATGTAACTTGAACCCCCACACAGTCTATGTAACTTGAACCCCCACACAGTCTATGTAACTTGAACCCCACACAGTCTATGTAACTTGAACCCCCACACAGTCTATGTAACTTGAACCCCCCCACAGTCTATGTAACTTGAACCCCCACACAGTCTATGTAACTTGAAACCCCCCACACAGTCTATGGGAACTGAAACCCCCCCAACAGTCTATGTAACTTGAACCCCCCCCACAGTCTATGTAACTTGAACCCCCACACAGTCATGTAACTTGAACCCCCACCAGTCATGTAACTTGAACCCCAACAACGATGTAACTTGAACCCCACACAGTCTATGAACTTGGAACCCCACAGTTTGAGTTTAACCCCCCACAGTCTATGTAACTTGACCCCCACTCGTAGACTTTAACCCCTCCACAGTTATGTAACTTGAACCCCCCCACAGTCTAAATTTAAATTGAACCCCCACAGTTCTATGTAACTTGACCCCAACAGTCTAGTAGTTGAACCCCCACCAGTCTTGTAACTTGAACCCCAAAACAAGTTATGTAATTTGAACCCCCCCACACTATGTAAAATTGAACCCCACACAGTCTATTTTAACTGAACCCCACACAGCTATGTAAATGAACCCCCACACATCTATGTAACTTGAACCCCCACACGTCTATGTAACTTTAACCCCCCCCCTAGCTTGAAACCCCTCCAGTTTAATTTCTTAACCAAAAAAATGAACCCAAGGGGGTTAATTGTAAATTTTGACTCCCCACCGGGCCCCATGTAACGAAATCCCACACAATGTCTTGACCCCCCAGTCAAGTTGCTGCCCCCCGCAAAGTGCTTGCGGCCCACCCCAAATTGTCAGGGAAATTATAAAAACCACCCACAAGTTATTTGACAAAACACAGTTTTTAACTTGACCTCGTAAGTTATGTTAAATTTGATCCCCTCACGGTAACTTGCCCCACAACAGCATTACTTAATCCCCCCCCAAGAGTTTGACCCCTCCCGTAGGGAATGTACCCTCCCCCGTTGTCTTGACCCCCCCCACATCTGTAAGTCCCCCCTTCACAAGTCAATTCCCTCCCCGTGTATGCCCTTCAACTGTCTTCCCGCCCCTTTAAATTTACGTCCCTCCCTAATCCTTATGCTAATTTCCCCCCCACAGTCGTACTTCCCTCCCCAGTCTAGTAACTTTACCCTTAAAGTTTTTAATTGACCCTAATTTTTCTTAACTACCCCCCCGTTTGTAAAATTTTTTTTTTTTTAAAGATTTTCACAGATCATTACCTGTCCCCAAATCCAAAAACACATCCCTCAATGAAATTCTTGTACCCCTCCCACAAGTCTATGTATATGTACCCCCTCCCCCTCATGAACCCCCCTTTAACTTACCCTCCAAGCTGTACCCCCTACATCTTGTAAATTTACCCCCCCCTTTTCCACCCCCCAAAATGTAATTGTACGTGACGGCTTGACGGGGTCCCAGCCAGCAGGAGTGAGGGGTCTTGACGGGGTCCCAGCCAGCAGGAGTGAGGGGTCTTGACGGGATCCCAGTCAGCAGGAGTGAGGGGTCTTGACGGGGTCCCAGTCAGCAGGAGTGAGGGGTCTTGACGGGGTCCCAGTCAGCAGGAATGAGGGGTCTTGACGGGGACATAGTCAGCGGGAGTGAGGGGTCTTGACGGGGTCCCAGTCAGCAGGAATGAGGGGTCTTGACGGGGACACAGTCAGCGGGAGTGAGGGGTCTTGACGGGGTCCCAGTCAGCAGGAATGAGGGGTCTTGACGGGGTCCCAGTCAGCGGGAGTGAGGGGTCTTGACGGGGTCCCAGTCAGCAGGAGTGAGGGATCTTGACAGGGTCCCACTCAGCAGGAGTGAGGGGTCTTGACGGGGTCCCAGTCAGCAGGAGTGAGGGGTCTTGACGGGGTTCCAGCCAGCAGGGGGTCTTGACGGGGTCCCAGTCAGCAGGGGGTCTTGAAGGGGTCCCAGTCAGCAGAGGGTCTTGACGGGGTCCCAGTTAGCAGGGGAGTCTTGACGGGGTCCCAGTTAGCAAAGGAGTCTTGACGGGGTCCCAGTTAGCAAGGGAGTCTTGACGGGGTCCCAGTTAGCAGGGGAGTCTTGACGGGGTCCCAGTTAGCAGGGAGTCTTGACGGAGTCCCAGTTAGCAGGGGGTCTTGACGGGGTCCCAGTTAGCAGGGGGGTCTTGACGGAGTCCCAGTTAGCAGGGGAGTCTTGACGGGGTCCCAGTTAGCAGGGAGTCTTGACGGGGTCCCAGTTAGCAGGGGGGTCTTGACGGGGGTCCCAGTTAGCAGGGGGTCTTGACGGGGTCCCAGTTAGCAGGGGAGTCTTGACGGGGTCCCAGTTAGCAGGGAGTCTTGACGGGGGTCCCAGTTAGCAGGGAGTCTGACGGGGTCCCAGTTAGCAGGGGGGTCTTGACGGGGTCCCAGTTAGCAGGGGAGTCTTGACGGGGTCCCAGTTAGCAGGGAGTCTTGACGGGGTCCCAGTTAGCAGGGGGTCTTGACGGGGTCCCAGTTAGCAGTGGGGTCTTGACGGGGTCCCAGTTAGCAGGGGAGTCTTGACGGGGTCCCAGTTAGCAGGGAGTCTTGACGGGGGTCCCAGTTAGCAGGGGGTCTTGACGGGGTCCAAGTTAGCAGGGGGGTCTTGACGGGGTCCCAGTTAGCAGGGGGTCTTGACGGGGTCCCAGTTAGCAGGGGGGTCTTGACGGGGTCCCAGTTAGCAGGGAGTCTTGACGGGGTCCCAGTTAGCAGGGGGTCTTGACGGGGTCCCAGTTAGCAGGGGGTCTTGACGGGGTCCCAGTTAGCAGGGGGGTCTTGACGGGGTCCCAGTTAGCAGGGGGTCTTGACGGGGTCCCAGTTAGCAGGGAGTCTTGACGGGGTCCCAGTTAGCAGGGGGTCTTGACGGGGGTCCCAGTTAGCAGGGGGGTCTTGACGGGGTCCCAGTTAGCAGGGAGTCTTGACGGGTGCCCAGTTAGCAGGGGGGTCTTGACGGGGTCCCAGTTAGCAGGGGGTCTTGACGGGGTCCCAGTTAGCAGGGGGTCTTGACAGGGTCCCAGTTAGCAGGGGGTTCTTGACGGGGTCCCAGTTAGCAGGGGGTCTTGACGGGGTCCCAGTTAGCAGGGGGGTCTTGACGGGGTCCCAGTTAGCAGGGAGTCTTGACGGGGTCCCAGTTAGCAGGGGGGTCTTGACGGGGTCCCAGTTAGCAGGGGGTCTTGACGGGGTCCCAGTTAGCAGGGGGTCTTGACGGGGTCCCAGTTAGCAGGGGGTCTTGACGGGGTCCCAGTTAGCAGGGGGTCTTGACGGGGTCCAGTTAGCAGGGGGTCTTGACGGGGGTCCCAGTTAGCAGGGGAGTCTTGACGGGGTCCCAGTTAGCAGGGGGTCTTGACGGGGTCCCAGTTAGCAGGGGGTCTTGACGGGGTCCCAGTTAGCAGGGGGTCTTGACGGGGTCCCAGTTAGCAGGGGAGTCTTGACGGGGTCCCAGTTAGCAGGGGGTCTTGACGGGGTCCCAGTTAGCAGGGGGTCTTGACGGGGGTCCCAGTTAGCAGGGGGTCTTGACGGGGTCCCAGTTAGCAGGGGGGTCTTGACGGGGTCCCAGTTAGCAGGGGGTCTTGACGGAGTCCCAGTTAGCAGGGGAGTCTTGACGGGGTCACAGTTAGCAGGGGAGTCTTGACGGGGTCCCAGTTAGCAGGGGAGTCTTGACGGGGTCCCAGTTAGCAGGGGGGTCTTGACGGTGTCCCAGTTAGCAGGGGAGTCTTGACGGAGTCCCAGTTAGCAGGGGGGTCTTGACGGGGTCCCAGTTAGCAGGGGAGTCTTGACGGAGTCCCAGTTAGCAGGGGGGTCTTGACGGGGTCCCAGTTAGCAGGGGAGTCTTGACGGGGTCCCAGTTAGCAGGGGAGTCTTGACGGGGTCCCAGTTAGCAGGGGGGTCTTGACGGGGTCCCAGTTAGCAGGGGAGTCTTGACGGGGTCCCAGTTAGCAGGGGAGTCTTGACGGGGTCCCAGTTAGCAGGGGGTCTTGACGGGGTCCCAGTTAGCAGGGGAGTCTTGACGGGGTCCCAGTTAGCAGGGGGTCTTGACGGGGTCCCAGTTAGCAGGGGGTCTTGACGGGGTTCCAGTTAGCAGGGGAGTCTTGACGGAGTCCCAGTTAGCAGGGGGTCTTGACGGGGTCACAGTTAGCAGGGGGTCTTGACGGGGTCACAGTTAGCAGTGGGTCTTGACGGGGTCACAGTTAGCAGGGGGTCTTGACGGGGTCCCAGTTAGCAGGGGGTCTTGACGGGGTCCCAGTTAGCAGGGGGTCTTGACGGGGTCACAGTTAGCAGGGGGTCTTGACGGGGTCACAGTTAGTAGGGGGGTCTTGACGGGTCCCAGTTAGCAGGGGGGTCTTGACGGGGTCCCAGTTAGCAGGGGGGTCTTGACGGGGTCCCAGTTAGCAGGGGGTCTTGGGGTCACAGTTAGCAGGGGTGGTCTTGACGGGGTCCCAGTTAGCAGGGGGGTCTTGACGGGGTCACAGTTAGCAGGGGGGTCTTGACGGGGTCCCAGTTAGCAGGGGGTCTTGACGGGGTCACATAGCAGGGGTCTTGACGGGCCAGTTTGCAGGGGGTCTTGACGGGGTCCCAGTTAGCAGGGAGTCTTGACGGGGTCCCAGTTAGCAGGGGGTCTTGACGGGGTCCACAGTTAGCAGGGGGGTCTTGACGGGTCCGTTAGCAGGGGTTTGACGGGTCACAGTTGCAGGGGTCTTGACGGGGTCCAGTTAGCAGGGGGTCTTGACGGGGTCACAGTTAGCAGGGGTCTTGACGGGGTCACAGTTAGCAGGGGGTCTTGACGGGGTCACAGTTAGCAGGGGGTCTTGACGGGGTCACAGTTAGCAGGGGGTCTTGACGGGGTCACAGTAGTGACGTTGGTCAAGTAGTTTACATCAGCAAATATTGTTGGGGTTTACGATGAAAATCTGACCAGACCACAGGTGGCCCAGGTGGCCCAGGTGGCCCAGGTGGCCCAGGTGGCCCAGGTGGCCCAGGTGACCCAGGTGACCCAGGTGGCCCAGGCGGCCCAGGTGGCCCAGGTGGCCCAGGTGGCCCAGGTGGCCCAGGTGACCCAGGTTGCCCAGGTGGGCCCAGGTGGTGGCCCAGGTGGCCCAGGTGGTCCAGGTAACCCAGGTGGCCCAGGTGGCCCAGGTGGCCCAGGTGGCCCAGGTGGCCCAGGTGGCCCAGGCGGTCCAGGTGGCCCAGGTGGCCCAGGTGGCCCAGGTTGCCCCTTTTGGCCCAGGTGGCCCAGGTGACCCAGGTGGCCCAGGTGGCCCAGGTGGCCCAGGTGGCCCAGGTGACCCAGGTGGCCCAGGTGACCCAGGTGGCCCAGGTGGCCCAGGTGGTCCAGGTAACCCAGGTGGCCCAGGTGGCCCAGGTGGCCCAGGTGGCCCAGGTGACCCAGGTGGCCCAGGTGGCCCAGGTGGCTCAGGTGACCCAGGTGGCCCAGGTTGCCCAGGTGGCCCAGGTGACCCAGGTGGCCCAGGTGGCCCAGGTGGCCCAGGTGGCCCAGGTGACCCAGGTGGCCCAGGTGGCCCAGGTGGCCCAGGTGGCCCAGGTGGCCCAGGTGGCCCAGGGGACCAGAGTTATTAACACTGTACTTCTTAGATGATTACAACAAGATGTCAGAGAGGACACTAAAGTTGACTGTCTGTCTCGTCTTTCTGTACTCTGTGACCTTCTGTCCTCTGTGACCTTCTGTCCTCTGATTGTGTGATCTGTCCTCTCATTGTGACCCGTCCTCTGATTGTGACCTGTCCCCTGATTGTGATCTGTCCTATGATTGTGATCTGTACTCTGATTGTGACCTGTCGTCTGATTGTGATCTGTATTCTGATTGTGATCTGTACTCTGATTGTGATCTGTACTCTGTGATCTGTACACTGATTGTGACCTGTCATCTGATTGTGACCTTCTGTCCTCTGATTGTGACGTTCTGCCCTATGATTGTGACCTGTTCTCTGTGACCTTTTGTCCTCTGTGACCTGTCCTCTGATTGTGACCAGATTATGAATATACATAAAAACGCTTCAGTACGTACACAGCTTCGAGTGAAGCAGAGTACGCATGACGTCACAAGAGTATCAGGGGTGGGTAGTATCAGGGGGAGGTGGCAGTATCAGGGGGAGGTGGTAGTATCAGGGGGAGGTGGTAATATCAGAGGGAGGTGGTAGTATCAGGAGGAGGTGATAGTATCAGGAGGAGGTGGTAATATCAGAGGGAGGTGGTAGTATCAGGGGGAGGTGGTAATATCAGAGGGAGGTGGTAGTATCAGGAAGAGGTGATAGTATCAGGAGGAGGTGGTAATATCAGAGGGAGGTGGTAGTATCAGGGGGAGGTGATAGTATCAGGAGGAGGTGATAGTATCAGGAGGAGGTGGTAATATCAGAGGGAGGTGGTAGTATCAGGAGGAGGTGATAGTATCAGGAGGAGGTGGTAATATCAGAGGGAGGTGGTAGTATCAGGGGGAGGTGGTAATATCAGAGGGAGGTGGTAGTATCAGAGGGAGGTGGCAGTATCAGGGGGAGGTGGTAGTATCAGGGGGTAGGTGGTAGTATCAAGAGGAGGTGGTAGTATCAGGGGGAGGTGGTAGTATCAGGGGGAGGTGATAGTATCAGGAGGAGGTGGTAGTACCAGGAGGAGGTGGTAGTATCAGGAGGAGGTGGTAGTATCAGGAGGAGGTGGTAGTATCAGGAGGAGGTGGTAGTATCAGGGGGAGGTGGTAGTATCAGGAGGAGGTGGTAGTATCAGGAGGAGGTGGTAGTATCAGGAGGAGAGTGGTAGTATCAGGAGGAGGTGGTAGTATCAGGAGGAGGTGGTAGTACCAGGGGGAGGTGGTAGTATCAGGAGGAGGTGGTAGTATCAGGGGGAGGTGGTAGTATCAGGGGGAGGTGATAGTATCAGGGGGAGGTGGTAGTATCAGGGGAGGTGATAGTATCAGGATGAGGTGGTAGTATCAGGATGAGGTGGTAGTATCAGGAGGAGGTGGTAGTATCAGGGGGAGGTGGTAGTATCAGGAGGAGGTGGTAGTATCAGGAGGAGGTGGTAGTATCAGGGGGAGGTGGTAGTATCAGGGGAGGTGGTAATATCAGAGGGAGGTGGTAGTATCAGGGGGTAGGTGGTAGTACCAGGAGGAGGTGGTAGTATCAGGAGGAGGTGGTAGTATCAGGAGGAGGTGGTAGTATCAGGAGGAGGTGGTAGTATCAGGGGGAGGTGGTAGTATCAGGAGGAGGTGGTAGTACCAGGAGGAGGTGGTAGTATCAGGAGGAGGTGGTAGTATCAGGAGGAGGTGGTAGTACCAGGGGGAGGTGGTAGTATCAGGAGGAGGTGGTAGTATCAGGAGGAGGTGGTAGTATCAGGGGGAGGGGTAGTATCAGGGGGAGGTGATAGTATCAGGAGGAGGTGGTAGTATCAGGATGAGGTGGTAGTATCAGGAGGAGGTGGTAGTATCAGTGGGAGGTGGTAGTATCAGGAGGAGGTGGTAGTATCAGGAGGAGGTGGTAGTATCAGGGGGAGGTGGTAGTATCAGGGGGAGGTGGTAATATCAGAGGGAGGTGGTAGTATCAGGGGTAGGTGGTAGTATCAGGAGGAGGTGGTAGTATCAGGGGGAGGTGGTAGTATCAGGGGGAGGTGGTAGTATCAGGAGGAGGTGATAGTATCAGGAGGAGGTGGTAGTATCAGGGGAGGTGGTAATATCAGAGGGGTGAGAGGGGGTAGGTATTCAGAGAGGTGGAGTATAGGGGGAGTGGTAGTATCAGGGGAGGTGGTAGTATCAGGAGGAGGTGTTAGTATCAGGAGGAGGTGGTAGTACAGGAGAGGTGTAGTATCATGGGGGGTGGTAGTATCAGGGGTAGGTGGTAGTATCAGGGGACGTGGTGGTATCAAGGGGAGGTGGTAGTATCAGGGGAGGTGGTATATCAGGAGGAGGTGGTAGTATCAGAGGGAGGTGGTAGTATCATTAGGAGGTGGTAGTATCAGGAGGAGGTGGTAGTATCAGGGGAGGTAGTAGTATCAGGGGGAGGTGGTAGTATCAGGGGGAGGTTTTTTGTATCAGGGGGTAGGTGGTAGTATCAGGGGGAGGTGGTGGTATCAGGAGGAGGTGATAGTATCAGGAGGAGTGGTAGTATCAGGGGGAGGTGGTAGTATCAGGAGGAGGTGATAGTATCAGGAGGAGGTGGTAGTATCAGGGGGAGGTGGTAATATCAGAGGGAGGTGGTAGTATCAGGGGGTAGGTGGTAGTATCAGGAGGAGGTGGTAGTATCAGGGGGAGGTGGTAGTATCAGGGGGAGGTGGTAGTATCAGGAGGAGGTGTTAGTATCAGGAGGAGGTGGTAGTATCAGGAGGAGGTGGTAGTATCATGGGGGGGTGGTAGTATCAGGGGGAGGTGGTAGTATCAGGGGGACGTGGTGGTATCAAGGGGAGGTGGTAGTATCAGGGGAGGTGGTAGTATCAGGAGGAGGTGGTAGTATCAGGAGGGAGGTGGTAGTATCATTAGGAGGTGTAGTATCAGGGGAGGTGGTAGTATCAGGGGGAGGTGGTAGTATCAGGGGGAGGTAGTAGTATCAGGAGGAGGTGGTAGTATCAGGGGAGGTGGTAGTATCAGGAGGAGGTGGTAGTATCAGGGGGAGGTGGTAGTATCAGAGGGAGGTGGTGGTATCAGGGGAGGTGGTAGTATCAGGTGGAGGTGGTAGTATCAGGTGGTAGGTGGTACTATCAGGGGGAGGTGGTGGTATCAGGAGAAGGTGGTAGTATCAAGGGAGGTGGTAGTATCAGAGGGAGGTGGTAGTATCAGGGGGAGGTGGTGGTATCAGGGGGAGGTGGTAGTATCAGGGGAGGTTTTAGTATCAGGGGGTAGGTGGTAGTATCAGGGGGAGGTGGTGGTATCAGGGGAGGTAGTAGAATCAGGGGAGTCGGTAGTAGCAGAGGAGGTGGTATATCAGGGGGAGGTGGTAGTATCAGGAGGTGGTAGCATCAGGGGAGGTGGTAGCATCAGGAGGAAGTGGTAGTATCAGGGGGAGGTGATAGTATCAGGAGGAGGTGGTAGTATCAGGGGGAGGTGGTAGTATCAGGAGGAGGTGGTAGTATCAGGGAAGGTGGTAGTATCAGGAGGAGGTGGTAGTATCAGGGGGGGTGGTAGTATCAGGGGAGGTGGTAGTATCAGGGGAGGTGGTGGTATCAAGGGGAGGTGGTAGTATCAGGGGGAGGTGGTAGTATCAGAGGGAGGTGGTGGTAATCAGGGGGAGGTGGTAGTATCAGGGGGAGGTGGTAGTATCAGGTGGTAGGTGGTACTATCAGGGGGAGGTGGTGGTATCAGGAGAAGGTGGTAGTATCAAGGGGAGGTGGTAGTATCAGAGGGAGGTGGTAGTATCAGGGGGAGGTGGTGGTATCAGGGGGAGGTGGTAGTATCAGGGGGAGGTTTAGTATCAGGGGGTAGGTGGTAGTATCAGGGGGAGGTGGTGGTATCAGGGGAGGTAGTAGAATCAGGGGAGTCGGTTAGTATCAGGAGGAGGTGGTAGTATCAGGGGAGGTGGTAGTATCAGGAGGTGTAGCATCAGGGGGAGGTGGTAGCATCAGGAGGAAGTGGTAGTATCAGGGGGGGGTGGTAGTATCAGGAGGAGGTGGTAGTATCAGGGGGAGGTGGTAGTATCAGGAGGAGGTGGTAGTATCAGGGGAAGGTTGGTAGTATCAGGAGGAGGTGGTAGTATCAGGGGGGGGTGGTAGTATCAGGGGGAGGTGGTAGTATCAGGGGGAGGTGGTGGTATCAAGGGGAGGTGGTAGTATCAGGGGGAGGTGGTAGTATCAGGAGGAGGTGGTAGTATCAGGGGAGGTGGTAGCATCAGAGGGAGGTGGTGGTATCAGGGTTAGGTGGTAGTATCAGGGAGGATTGGTAGTATCAGGGGGTAGGTGGTACTATCAGGGGGAGGTGGTGGTATCAGGAGAAGGTGGTAGTATCAAGGGGAGGTGGTAGTATCAGGGGAGGTGGGAGTATCAGGGGAGGTGGTGGTATCAGGGGGAGGTGGTAGTATCAGGGGGAGGTTTTAGTATCAGGGGGTAGGTGGTAGTATCAGGGGAGGTGGTGGTATCAGGGGAGGTAGTAGAATCAGGGGGAGGCGGTAGTATCAGGAGGAGGTGGTAGTATCAGGGGGAGGTGGTAGTATCAGGAGGTGGTAGCATCAGGGGGAGGTGGTAGCATCAGGAGGAAGTGGTAGTATCAGGGGGAGGTGGTAGTATCAGGAGGAGGTGGTAGTATCAGGGGAAGGTGGTAGCATCAGGGGGAGGTGGTGGTATCAGGGGGAGGTGGCAGTATCAGGGGGAGGTGGTAGCATCAGGGGGAGAAATGGAAGTATCAGGGGGAGATACAGCTGTATCCACCACACAGAGTACTGGCACGGTGCCTAGCACTACAGAGTACTGGCACAGTGCCTAGCACCACAGAGTACTGGCACGGTGCCTAGCACCACAGAGTACTGGCACGGTGCCTAGCACCACAGAGCACTGGCACGGTGATTAGCACCACAGAGTACTGGCACAGTGCCTAGCACCACAGAGTACTGGCACAGTGCCTAGCACCACAGAGTACTGGCACGGTGCCTAGCACCACAGAGTACTGGCACGGTGCCTAGCACCACAGAGTACTGGCACGGTGCCTAGCACCACAGAGTACGGCACGGTGCTAGCACCACAGAGTATTGGCACGGTACCTAGCACCACAGAGTACTGGCACGCTAGCTAGCACCACAGAGTACTGGCACGGTGCCTAGCACCACAGAGTACTGGCACGGTGCCTAGCACCACAGAGTACTGGCACGGTGCCTAGCACCACAGAGTACTGGCACAGTGCCTAGCACCACAGAGTACTGCACAGTGCCTAGCACCACAGAGTACTGACACAGTGCCTAGCACCACAGAGTACTGGCACGGTGCCTAGCACCACAGAGTACTGGACACAGTGCCTAAGCACCCACATAGTACTGGCACGGTGCCAGCACCCACAGAGTACTGGCACGGTGCCAAGCACCACAGAGTACTGCACGGTGCCTAGCACCACAGAGTACTGGCACAGTGCCTAGCAACCACAGAGTACTGCACGTGCCTAGCACCACAGAGTACTGGCACGGTGCCTAGCACCACAGAGTACTGGCACAGTGCCTAGCACCACAGAGTACTGGCACGGTGCCTAGCACCACAGAGTATTAGCACAGTGCCTAGCAAAACAGAGTACTGGCACGGTGCCTAGCACCACAGTTTACTGACACGGTGCCTAGCACCACAGAGTAACTGGCACGGTGCCTAGCACCACCAGAGTACTCACGGTGCCCTGGCACCACAGAGTAACAGCACAGCGCCTGCACCACAGAGTACTGGCAAACAGCGCCTTGCAACCACAGGTACTGGCACGGTGCCTAGCACCACCGAGTACTGGCACGGTGCCTAGCATCACAGAGTATTGGCACAGTGCCTAGCAAAACAGAGTACTGGCAGGTGCTATAGTCACCCAGATGTACTTGGCACAAGCGCCTGGCAACCACAAGAGTACTGCAACAGTGCCTAGCAAACAGAGTACTGGGCAACGGTGCCTGGCATCCACGATCTGCAACAGGCGCCTGGCACCACAGAGTACTGCACAGGCCTAGCAACCACAGAGTACTGTCCTTGTGCCTAGCAACGCACAGAGTATAGGCACAGAGCCTAGCACCACAGAGAAAACTGGCACGGTGGCCTAGCACCACAGAGTACTGGGCACGGTGCCTAGCACCAAAGAGTACAGGCACGTGCCTAGCACCACAGAGTACTGGCACAGTCCTGGCACCACAGAGTACTGGCACAGCTGCCTGGCACACAGTTTTACTGACATGGTGCCTTGCACCACAGAGTATGGACAAACGGTGCCTAGCACCACAAGTACTGGCACGGTGCCTGGCACCACAGAGTACTGCACGGGTGCCTGGGCACCAAAGAGTACTGGCATCAGCGCCTGGCACCACAGAAACGCACATGCGCCGGGCACCAACAGTTTACTGACCACGGTGGCCAGCACCCAGAGTACAGACACTGTCCTAGCACCCACAAGAGTACTGGCACGGTGCCTAGCACCACAGATACTGGCACAGTGCCGGCACACAGAGTACTGGCACAGCGCCTGGCACCACAGAGTACTGGCAACAGGCGCGCCCAGGCACCACAGAGTACTGGCTCAGCGCCTGGCACCACAGAGTACTTGACAGACACGGTGCCCTAGCACCACAGAGTTACTGGCACAGTGCCTGGCCACCAAGAGTACTGGCACAGCGCCTGGCACCACAGAGTACTGGCACAGCGCCTGGCACCACAGAGTACTGGACAGCGCCTGCACCACCGAGTACGGGCAAGGTGCCTGGCACCACAGGAGTACTGGCAACAGCGCCTAGCAGCACAGAGTACTGACACGGGTCCTAGCACCACAGAACTGACACGGTGCCTAGCACCATCAGAGTACTGACCAATACGGTGGCCTAGCACCACAGAGTTACTGACCAGTGCCTAGGGGCGCCCACCACAGAGTACTGGCACGAGCCAAGACACAACAGAGTACTGGCACAGTGCCTAGCACCACAGAGTACTGGCACGGTGCCTGGCACCACAGAGTACTGGCACAGTGCCTGGCACCACAGAGTACTGGCACAGCGCCTGGCACCACAGTTTACTGACACGGTGCCTTGCACCACAAGGTACTGACAACGGTGCCTAGCACCACAGAGTACGGCACGGTGCCATGGCACCACAGAGTACTGCATGGTGCTAGTGCCTGGCACCACAGAGTACTGTGGCACAGCGCCTAGCACCCACAGAGTACTGGCACGGTGCCTGGCACCAACAAGTACTGGCCAGCGCCTAGCACCACAGGAGTACTGGCACAGTGCCAATAGCAACCACAGAGTAACTGCACGGTGCCTGCACCACAGTGTACTGGCACAGCGCCCTGCACCACATAGTACTGGCAGCGGTTGCCTAGCACCACAGAGTACTGGCAACAGTGCCTTAGCACCACAGAGTACTCTGCAAACGTGCCTGGCACTCACAGAGTACTGGCACAGCGGCCTAGCACCAACAGAGTACTGCACAGGTGCCTAGCACCACAGCTTGAGGGACGACTCAGTGAAGATAAGGCTTCCGGAATAATACTGTGACTCCACTTACCTCTGCTGTGCCTCACTGTACACTGCAGTACTCACTGTACCTCTGCCTGTTGACTCACTGTACCTCTGCTGTGACTCACTGTAACCTCTGCTGTGACTTCACTGTGACCCTCTGCTGTGACTCACTGTACCTCTGCTGTGACTCACTGTACCTCTGCTGTGACTCCTGTACCTCTGGCTGTGACTCCAGTAACCTCTGCGTTATCTCACTGAACCACTGCTGTGAACTCACTGTACCTCTGCTGTGACTCACTGTACCTCGCTGTGACCTACTCACTGTACCTCTGCTGTGACTCACTGTACCTCTGCTGTGACTCACTGTACCTCTGCTGTGACTCACTGTACCTCTGCTGTGACTCACTGTACCTCTGCTGTGACTCACTGTACCTCTGCTGTGACTCACTGTACCTCTGCTGTGACTCACTGTACCTCTGCTGTGACTCACTGTACCTCGCGTGACTCACTGTACCTCTGCTTCGCTGTGACTACGTACCTCTGCTGTGACTCACTGTACCTCTGCTGTGACTGACTGTACCTCTGCTGTGACTGACTGTACCTCTGCTGTGACTGACTGTACCTCTGCTGTGACTGACTGTACCTCTGCTGTGACTCACTGTACCTCTGCTGGTGACTCACAGTACCTCTGCTGTGACTCACTGTACCTCTGCTGTGACATTCACCTGTACCTCTGCTGTGACTCACTGGTATCCTCTGCGGTAGACTCACTGTACCTCTGCTGTACTCACTGTACCTCTGGCTGTGACTGACTGATCCTCTGCTGTGACTGACTGTACCTCTGCTGTGACTGACTGTACCTCTGCTGTGACTCACTGTACCTCTGCTGTGACTCACTGTAACCTCTGCAGGACTCACTGTACTCTGCTGTGACTCACTG
This sequence comes from Cherax quadricarinatus, assembly GCF_026875155.1. Classification (NCBI taxonomy): domain Eukaryota; kingdom Metazoa; phylum Arthropoda; class Malacostraca; order Decapoda; family Parastacidae; genus Cherax; species Cherax quadricarinatus. Next base: position 412,992 of record NC_069420.1, read on the forward strand.
TATCCTCTGCTGTGACTCACTGACCTCTGCTGTGACTCCACTGAACCGTCTGACTGGTGACTCACTGTAACTCTGCTGTGACTCACTGTAACCTCGCTGTTGACTCACT
>NC_069420.1:418100-453386 GCF_026875155.1 Cherax quadricarinatus
CCCTCCTAAACCCCCCTCCTACCTCCCTCCTACCCCCCCTCCTACCTCCCTCCTACCTCCCTCCTACCTCCCTCCTACCTCCCTCCTACCTCCCCTATCCCTCCACCTCCCCAACCTCCCTCCACCTCCCTCCTACCTCCCTCCTACCTCCCTCCTACCTCCCTCCAACCTCCCTCCTACCTCCCTCCTACCTCCCTCCTACCTCCCCCAACCTCCCCCAACCTCCCTCCTACCCCCTCCTACCTCCCCCCCTACCTCCCTCCTACCTCCCTCCTACCTCCCTCCAAACCCCCCTCCTACCTCCCTCCAACCTCCCTCCTACCTCCCTCCAAACCCCCCTCCTACCTCCCTCCAACCTCCCTCCAAACCCCCCTCCAAACCTCCCTCCTACCTCCCTCCTACCCCCTCCTACCTCCCTCCAACCCCCCTCCTACCTCCCTCCTACCTCCCTCCTACCTCCCTCCTACCTCCCTCCAACCTCCCCCTACCTCCCTCCAACCTCCCTCCTACCTCCCTCCTACCTCCCTCCTACCTCCCTCCTACCTCCCTCCAACCTCCCTCCTACCTCCCTCCTACCTCCCCCTACCTCCCTCCTACCTCCCTCCAACCTCCCTCCTACCTCCCTCCTACCTCCCTCCCTACCTCCCCCAACCTCCCCCTCCTACCTCCCTCCTACCTCCCCTCCTACCTCCCCCCTAAACCCCCCTCCTACCTCCCCCCAACCTCCCTCCTACCTCCCTCCTACCTCCCTCCTACCCCCTCCTACCTCCCTCCAACCTCCCTCCTACCTCCCTCCTACCTCCCTCCTACCTCCCTCCTACCTCCCTCCAACCTCCCTCCTACCTCCCTCCAACCTCCCTCCTACCTCCCCCACTACCTCCCTCCTACCTCCCTCCTACCTCCCTTTCCCAAACCCCCCTCCTACCTCCCTCCTACCTCCCTCCTACCTCCCTCCTACCTCCCTCCCCCTCCTCCCTCCTACCTCCCCTCCTACCTCCTCCCCACCTCCCTCCAAACCCCCCTCCTACCTCCCCCCTACCTCCCTCCTACCTCCCCCCTACCTCCCTCCTACCTCCCTCCTACCTCCCTCCAACCTCCCTCCTACCTCCCTCCTACCTCCCTCCTACCTCCCTCCTCCTACCTCCCTCCAACCTCCCTCCTACCCCCCCTCCACCTCCCTCCTACCTCCCTCCACCCCCTCCACCTACCTCCCTCCTACCTCCCTCCTACCCCCCCCCCTACCTCCCTCCTACCTCCCCCAACCTCCCTCCTACCTCCCTCCTACCTCCCTCCTACCTCCCTCCTACCTCCCCCCTACCCCCTCCTACCCCCTCTACCTCCCTCCTACCTCCCCCCTACCTCCCTCCTACCTCCCTCCCCCCCCCCCCCCCCTACCTCCCTCCTACCTCCCCCCTACCTCCCTCCTACCTCCCCCCTACCTCCCTCCTACCTCCCTCCTACCTCCCTCCTACCTCCCCCCCCACCTCCCTACACCTTTCCCCCCTACCCCCCCTCCTACCTCCCTTTCTACCTCCCTCCTACCTCCCCTCCTACCTCCCTTATACCTCCCTCCTACCTCCCCCTACCTCCTCCTACCTCCCCCTACCTCCCCCTACCTCCCTCCAAACCCCCCTCCTACCTCCCTCCTACCTCCCTCCTACCTCCCTCCTACCTCCCCCCCTACCTCCCCCTACCTCCCCCCTAAACCCCCCCCTACCCCCCTCCTACCTCCCCCTACCACCCTCCTACCTCCCTCCTACCTCCCTCCTACCCCTCCCCCCCTACCTCCCCTCCTACCTCCCTCCTACCTCCCCTCCCACCAACCCTCCTACCCCTCCTCCCCCCTCCCCCCCCTCCTACCTCCCTCCTACCCCATCCTCCTCCCTCCTACCTCCCTCCTACCACCCCCCCTACCTCCCCCCTACCTCCCCCTACCTCCCTCCTACCTTTCCCCCCACCTCCCTCCTACCTCCCCCCCCACCTCCCCCTACCTCCCCCCTACCTCCCTCCTACCTCCCTTTCCCACCATCCTCCTACCTCCCTCCTACCTCCCTCCTACCTCCCTCCTACCTCCCCCCTACCTCCCCCCTACCTCCCTCCTACCACCCTCCTACCTCCCTCCTACCACCCTCCTACCTCCCCCCTACCTCCCTCCTACCCCCTCCCTCCTACCTCCCCCCTACCTCCCTCCTACCCCCCTCCTACCTCCTCCTACCTCCCTCCTACCACCCTCCTACCTCCCCCAACCTCCCCCCTACCTCCCTCCTACCTCCCCCCTACCTCCCTCCTACCTCCCCCTACCTCCCTCCTACCTCCCTCCTACCTCCCCCTACCTCCCTTCTACCACCCTCCTACCTCCCTCCTACCTCCCTCCTACCTCCCCCCTACCTCCCCCCTACCTCCCACCTACCTCCCTTTTCCTCCCTCCTACCTCCCTCCTACCACCCTCCTACCTCCCTCCTACCTCCCTCCTACCTCCCTCCTACCCTTTCCCACCTCCCTCCTACCTCCCCCCACCTCCCTCCTACCCCCCCTTCCTACCTCCCCCCCCTACCTCCCTCCTACCTCCCTCCTACCTCCCCCCTACCTCCCTCCTAACCTCCCTCCTCCTCCCCTCCCCACCTCCCTCCTACCTCCCTCCTACCTCCCTCCTACCTCCCTCCTACCCCCCCCTACCTCCCCCTACCCCCCCCTACCACCCTCCTACCCCCCCCTACCTCCCTCCTAACCTCCCTCCTCCTCCCCCCCTACCCCTCCCTCCTACCTCCCTCCTACCTCCCTCCCCACCACCCTCCTTCCTCCCCCCTACCTCCCTCGTACCTCCCTCGTACCTCCCCTCCCTACCTCCCCCCTACCACCCTCCTACCTCCCCCCTACCTCCCTCCTACCTCCCTCCTACCTCATCCTACCTCCCTCCTACCTCCCTCCTACCTCCCTCCTACCTCCCTCCTACCTCGTCCACCTCCCCTCCTACCCCCCCTCCTCTACCTCCCCCCTACCTCCCTCCTACCTCCCTCCTACCTCCCTCCTACCTCCCTCTACCTCCCCTCCTACCTCCCCCCTACCACCCTCCTTTCCACCCCCCTACCTCCCTCCTACCTCCCTCCTACCTCCCTCCTACCTCCCTCCTACCTCCCTTCCCCACCTCCCTCCTACCTCCCCCCTACCACCCTCCTACCCCCCCCCCTACCTCCCCCTACCTTCTCCCTCCTACCTCCCTCCACCTCCCTCCTACCTCCCTTCTACCTCCCTCCTACCTCCCTCCTACCTCCCTCCTACCTCCCTTCTACCCCCTCCTACCTCCCTCCTACCTCCCTCCTACCTCCCTTCTACCTCCCCGTACCTCCCTCCTACCTCCCTTCTACCTCCCTCCTACCCTCCCTCCTACCTCCCTCCTACCTCTTTCTAACCCCTCCTACCTCCCCCCTACCCCCTCCTACCTCCCTCCTACCTCCCCCATACCTCCCTCTTACCTCCCTCTACCTCCCTCCTACCTCCCTCCTACCTCCCTCCTACCTCCCTCCTACCTCCCTCCTACCTCCCTCCTACCTCCCTCCTACCTCCCCCCTACCTCCCTCCCACCTCCCTCCTACCTCCCCCTACCTCCCTCCTACCTCCCCCCTACCTCCCTCCTACCTCCCCCCCCCCTATCTCCCCTCCTACCTCCCCCTACCTCCCTCCTACCCCCCTCCTACCTCCCTCCTACCCCCTCCTTTCCTCCCTCCACCTCCCTCCTACCTCCCTCCTACCCCCCCTCCCCACCTCCCCCCTACCACCCTCCTACCTCCCCCTACCTCACTCCTACCTCCCTCCTACCTCCCTCCACCTCCCTCCTACCTCCCTCCTACCTCCCTCCTACCCCCCCCTACCACCCTCCTACCTCCCCCCCCCCACCCCCCTCCTACCTCCCTCCTACCTCCCTCCTACCCCCCTCCTACCTCCCTTTACCTCCCTTCTACCCCCTCCTACCTCCCTCCTAAACCCCCCTCCCTACCCCCTCCTACCTCCCCCTACCTCCCTCCTACCCACCCCCCTACCTCCCTCCTACCTCCCTCCTACCTCCCTCCTACCTCCCCCCTACCTCTCTCCTACCTCCCTCCTACCTCCCTCCTACCTCCCTCCTACCTCCCTCCTACCTCCGTCCTACCTCCCTTCAACCTCCCTCCTACCTCCCCCTTCTCCCTCCTACCTCCCCCCTACCCTCCCTCCTACCTCCCTCCTACCTCTCTCCTACCTCCCTCGTACCTCCCTCCTACCTCCCTCCTACCTCCCTCATACCTCCCTCCTACCTCCCTTCCTCCTCCCTCCACCTCCCTCCTACCTCCCTCCTACCTCCCTCCTACCTCCCTCCTACCCCTTTCCCACCTCCCTCCTACCTCCCTCTTACCTCCCTCCTACCTCCCTCCTACCCCCTCCTACCTCCCCCCTACCTCCCCCAACCTCCCCCCCTACCTCCCTCCTACCCCTTTCCTACCTCCCCCTACCTCCATCCTACCTCCCTCCTACCTCCCCCTACCTCCCCTTCTACCTCCCTCCTAAACCCCCCTCCTACCTCCCTCCTACCTCCCCTCCTACCTCCCTCCTACCCCCCTCCTACCTCCCTCCTACCTCCTTTCTATCCCCCCCTCCTACCTCCCTCCTACCTCCCTTTCCCACCTCCCTCCTACCTCCCCACTACCTCCCTATTACTTCCCCCCCTACCTCCCTCCTACCTCCCTCCTACCTCCCTCCTACCTCCCTCCCCACCTCCCTCCTACCTCCCTCCTACCTCCCTCCTACCTCCCCTCCTACCTCCCTTCTACCTCCCCCTACCTCCCTCCTACCTCCCTCCTACCTCCCTCCTACCTCCCCCTACCTCCCTCCTACCTCCCACCTACCTCCCTCCTAACTCCCTCCTACCTCCCTCCCCCTACCTCCCTCCTACCTCCCTCCTACCTCCCTCCTACCTCCCTCCAACCCTCCCTCCTACCTCCCTCCTACCCCCTCCTACCTCCCTCCTACCCCCTCCTACCTCCCTCCTACCTCCCCACTACCTCCCTATTTCCTCCCTCCTACCTCCCCTCCTACCTCCACTCCTACCTCCCTCCTACCTCCCTCCTACCTCCCTCCTACCTCCCTCCTACCCCTCCTACCTCCCCTACCTCCCCCTACTCCCCCTACCTCCCTCCTACCTCCCTCCTACCTCCCTCCTACCTCCTTCCTACCTCCCTCCTACCTCCCTCCTACCTCCCTCCTACCTCCCTCCTACCTCCCTCCTACCTCCCTCCTACCTCCCTCCTACCTCCCTCCTACCTCCCTCCTACCTCTCTCCTACCTCCCTCCTATCTCCCTCCTACCTCCCTCCTAAACCTCCCTCCTACCTCCCTCCTACCTCCCTCCTTCCTCCCTCCTACCTCCCTCCACCTCCCTTTCCCACCTCCCACCTATCTCCCTCCTACCTCCCTCCTACCCCCCTCCTACCTCCCTCCTACTCCCCTTCCTCCCTCCTACCTCCCTCCTTACCCCCTCCTACCTCTTTCCTTCCTCCCTCCTACCCCCTCCTACCTACCTCCTACCTCCCTCCTCCTCCCTCCAAACCCCCCTCCTAAACCTCCCCCTATCTCCCTCCTACCTCCCCCTACCTCCCTCCTACCTCCCTCCTACCTCCCTCCTTTCCCCCTACCTCCCTCCTACCTCCCTCCTACCTCCCCCCTACTCTCCCTCCCCCCACCTCCCTCCCACCTCCCTCCTACCTCCCTCCTACCTCCCTCCTACCTCCCTCCTACCTCCCTCCTACCTCCCTCCACCTCCCTCCTACCTCCCTCTTTCCTCCCTCCTAAACCCCCCTCCTACCTCCCTCCTTCCTCCCTCCTACCTCCCTCCTACCTCCCTCCACCACCCTCCTACTCCCCCTACCTCCCTCCTACCTCCCTCCTACCCCCTCCTTTCCTCCCTCCTTCCTCCCTCCTACCCCTCCTACCTCCCTCCTACCTCCCACCTACTCCCTCCCCAAACCCCCCTCCTACCTCCCCCTACCTCTTTCCTTCCTCCCTCCTACCTCCCTCCCTACCTACCTCCAAAACCCCCCTCCTACCTCCCCCTCCCACCCCCTTTCTCCCTCCAAACCCCCCTCCTACCTCCCTCCTACCTCCCTCCTACCTCCCCCTTCCTCCCTCCTACCTCCCTCCTACCTCCCACCTATCTCCCTCCTACCTCCCTCCTACCTCCTCCTACCTCACTCCTAAACCTCCCTCCTTCCTCCCCTCCTACCTCCCTTTTACCTCCCTCCTACCTCCCACCTACCTCCCTCCTACCTCCCTCCTACCTCCCTCCTACCTCCCTCCTACCTCCCTCCTACCTCCTTCCTACCCCCTCCTACCTCCCTCCTACCTCCCCCCTACCCCCTCCTACCTCCCTCCTACCTCCCTCCTACCTCCCTCCAACCTCCCTCCTACCTCACTCCTACCTCCCTCCTACCCCCCCTCCTACCTCCCTCCTACCTCCCTCCAACCTCCCACCCACCTCCCTCCTACCTCCCCCCTACCTCACTCCTTCCTCCCTCCAACCTCCCTCCTACCTCCCTCCTACCTCCCTCCTACCTCCCACCTACCTTTTTTCCTACCTCCCTCCTCCTCCCTCCTACCTCCCTCCTACCTCCCTCCCTAACCCCCCTCCTACCTCCCTCCTACCTCCCTCCTACCTCCCTCCTACCTCCCTCCCCACCTCCTCCTTCCTCCCCCCTACCTCCCTCCTACCTTTCCCCCCTAACCTCCCCCTACCTCCCACCTACCTCCCTCCACCTCCCTTCTACTCCCTCCTACCTCCCTCCTACCTCCCTCCCAACCTCCCACTAACCCCTTCCTTACCTCCTTCCCACCTCCCTCTACCTCCCCTCTACCTCCCTCCCCCACTTCCCCTCCCTCCTTTCCCTCCTCCACCTTTCCTCCTACATCCCTCCACCTCCCTCCTACCTCCCTCGTACCTCCCCCCTTCTCCCTGCTACCTCCCCCTAGGTCCCCCTACCTCCGCCTACCTCCCTCCTACCCCCCCCCTACCCCCTCCTACCTCCCCCCCTACCCCCTCCCCCCTACATCCCTTTTACCTCCCTTCACCTCCCTTATACCTCCCTCCTACCTCCCTCCTACCTCCCCTTTCCTTCCTCCTTCCTACCCTTCCCACCCCCACCTGCCTCCCTCCTACCTCCCCCTACCTCCCTTCCCCACCTCCCTTTTACCCCCCCTGCTAAAACCCCCCTCTTTTCCCCCCTCCTATTCCCTCCCCTTTCCTCCCTCCTACCTCCCTCCACATCCCTCCCACCCCCTCCTACCCCCTCGTACCCCCCTCCACCTCCCTTCTACCCCCCTCCTACCTCCCCCCCCCCCTTTACCCCCCTTGATCCGTATCTCCCACCTTGACCTGCACCTCCCCCACCTTACCCATCCCCCCTTGATCCTGTATCCTCCACCTTTATCCTGTGGGCCCACCTGACCTCATCTCCCACCTTGATCCTGCGCTCCCACCTTGATCCGCACTCCCACCTTGATCCCGCATCTCTCCCCCCCTTTACCGCATGCTCCCCTTGACCTGCTCTCTCCACCTTGATCCTGCATCTCTCCCCCTTGATCCTGCTCTCTCCTCCTTGATCCTGCATCTCTCCACTTGATCCTGTTATCTCTCAACCTTGATCCAGGAGTCGCTTCACCTTGATCCTGCGTCTCTCACCTTGATCTGCGTCTCTCCCCTTGATCCTGCATCTCTCAACCTTGATTCCTGCATCCCTCCACCTTGATCATGCATCCCTACCACCCTTCGAATCCTGCATCTCTTTACCTTGATCCTGGCTTCCATCCACTTGGAATCCTGCAACCTCCACCTTGATCCTGCATCCCTCCACCTTGATTCCTGCATCTCTCCACCTTGATCTGCATCCTCACCTTGATCCTGCAATCCCTCACTGGTCCTGCAATCTCTCCTCCTTTTGACCTGCCTCTCTCCAACTTGATCTGCATCTCTCCACCTTGAATCCTGCATCTCTCACCTGATCTGCAATCCCTCCACCTTGATCCTGCATCCCTCCACCTTGACCTGCATCTCTCCACTTGATCCTGCACCTCCACTTGATCCTGCATCCCTCCAACTTGATCCTGATCTCTCCTCCTTGATCAGCATCCTCTCCACCTTGATCCTGCATCTCTCCTCCTTGATCTGCATCTCTACACCTTGATCCTGCGTCTCTCCACCTTGATCTGCATCTCTCCACCTTGATCCAGCTATTTCCCCCTAGATCCTGCATCTTCCACTTGATCTGCATCCTCCACCTGATCCTGCATATCTACACATTGATCCTGATCCCTCCACTTGATCTGCATCTCTCCACCTTGATCCTGCATTCCCTTCACCTGATCTGCATTCCCTCACCTTGATCCTGCATCCTCACCTTGATCCTGCATCCCTCACCTTTATCCTGCATCCTCACTGATCCCTGCATCCCTCACCTTTGATCCTGCATCCCTCCACTTGACCAGCATCCCTTTCCACCTTGATCCTGCATCTCTCCACCTTGATCCTGCATCTCTCCACCTTGATCCTGCATCCCTCCACCTTGATCCTGCATCCTCCACCTTGATCCTGCATCTCTCACCTTGATCTGCATCCCTCACCTTGATCCAGCCGTCCCTCCACCTTGTGATCCTGCATCTCTCCACCTTGAATCCTGCATCCCTTCCACTGATCCTGCATCCCTCCACTTGATCCTGCATCTCTCACCTTGATCTGCATCCCTCCACCTTGATCCTGCGTCCCTCCACCTTGATCCTGCATCCCTCCACCTTGATCCTGCATCTCTCCACCTTGATCCTGCATCCCTCCACCTTGATCCTGCATCCCTCCACCTTGATCCTGCATCTCTCCACCTTGATCCTGCATCCTCCACCTTGATCCTGCATCCCTCCACCTTGATCCTGCATCTCTCCACCTTGATCCTGTATCTCTTTACCTTGATCCTGCATCTCTCCACCTTGATCCTGCCATCTCTCCACCTGATCCTGATCTCTATACCTTGATCCTGCCATCTCTCCACCTTGATCTGCAGGACCTTCACCTTGTCCTGCATCTCTCCACCTTGATCCTGTATCTCTTTACCTTGATCCTGCATCCCTCCACCTTGATCCTGCATCCCTCCACCTTGATCCTGCATCTCTCCACCTTGATCCTGCATATTCCACCTTGATCCTGCATTCTCCACCTTGTTCTGCATCCCTCCACCTTGATCCTGCATCTCTCCACCTTGATCCTGTATCTCTTTACGTTGATCCTGCATCTCTCCACCTTGATCCTGCATCTCTCAACTTGATTCCTGCATCTCTCCTTGATCCTGTATCATCTTTTACCTTGATCCTGAAATCTCTCCTTGATCCTGCTCTCTCCACCTTGATCCTGCATACTCTCCTCTTGATCCTGCATCTCCCTCCACTTGATCCGCATCTCTCACCGTTGATCCTTGCATCCCTCCACCTTGATCCTGCATCCCTCCACCTTGATCCTGCATCTCTCCACCTTGATCCTGTATCTCTTTACCTTGATCCTGCATCTCTCCACCTTGATCCTGCTTCTCTTCCACCATTGATCCTGCATCCTCACATAGATCCTTTTTTGGGCATCTCTCCACCTTGATCCTGTATCTCTTTACCTTGATCCTGCATCTCTCCACCTTGATCCTGCATCTCTCCACCTTGATCTTGCATCCCTCCAGCTTGATCCTGCATCTCTCCACCTTGATCCTGTATCTCTTTACCTTGATCCTGCATCCCTCCACCTTGATCCTGCATCTCTCCACCTTGATCCTGCATCCCTCCACCTTGATCCTGCGTCTCTCCACCTTGATCCTGCATCCCTCCACCTTGATCCTGCATCTCTCCACCTTGATCCTGCATCTCTCCACCTTGATCCTGCATCTCTCCACCTTGATCCTGCATCTCTCCACCTTGATCCTGCATCTCTCCACCTTGATCCTGCATCTCTCCACCTTGATCCTGCATCCCTCCACCTTGATCCTGCATCTCTCCACCTTGATCCTGCATCTCTCCACCTTGATCCTGCATCCCTCCACTTGATCCCTGCATCCCTCACCTTGATCTGGCCATCCCTCCACCCTTTGATCCTGGTCTCTCCACCTTGATCCTGCATCCCCTCCACATTGATCACTGCATCTCTCCACCTGATCCCTGCATCCCTCCACCTTGATCCAGCATCTCTCCACCTTTGATACTGCATTCACTCCACCTTGAGCTGCATCTCTCCACCTTGTTCCTGATCCCTCCACCCTTGATCCTGGCATCGCTCCACCTTGATCTGCATCTCTCCACCTTGATCCTGAATCTCTCCCTTGATCTGCATCCCTCACTTGATCCTGCATCTCTCCACCTTGATCCTGCATCCCTCCACCTTGATCCTGCATCCCTCCACCTTGATCCTGCTTCTCTCTCACCTTGATCCTGTAATCTTCTTTAACCTTTGATCCTGCATCTCTCCACCTTGATCCTGTATCTCTTTACCTTGATCCTGCATCTCTCCACCTTGATCCTGCTTCTCTCCACCTTGATCCTGCATCTCTCCACCTTGATCCTGCATCCCTCCACCTTGATCCTGCTTCTCTCCACCTTGATCCTGCATCCCTCCACCTTGATCCTGCATCTCTCCACCTTGATCCTGCATACCCTCCTCCTTGGATTCCTGCGGTCTCTCCCTTGATCCTGCATCCTCCACCTTGATCTGCATCTCTCCACCTTGATCCTGCATCTATCCACCTTGATCTGCATCCCTCCACCTTGATTGCTAGTAGTAGATGTAGATGTTCCTGCATCTCTCACCTGGATCCTGCATCTCTCCACTTGATCCTGCTTCTCTCACCTTGATCCTGTATCTCTTTACCTTGTCCTGCATCTGTACCTTGATCCTGGGTCTCTCCCTTGAACCTGCATCTCTCCACCTTGATCCTGCATCCTCCTCCTTGATCCTGCATCTCTCCACCTTGATCCTGAATCTACTCCACCTGAATTCCTGCTTTCTCACCCTGTGATCTGTATCTGTTTTACCTTTGATCCTGATCCCTCCACTTGATATGCTTCTCTCAACCTTGTTCTGCTTTCTCCACATTGATCTGTATCTCTTACCTTGATCCTGCATCTCTCCCCCCTTGACCTGCTTTCCCCTTTGTCCCCCATCTCTCCCCCCTTGTCCCCGTATTGTTTACCTTGTCCCCGAATTCACCTTGATCCTGCATCCCTCCACCCTTTATCCCGATCCCCCCACTTGACTGATCTCTCCCCTTGATCCTGCATCCCTCCACCTTGTCCTGTATCTCCCACTTGATCTGCCCCCCCACCCTTTATTGATCCCCACCTTGATCCCCGCTTGTATTACCTTGTATCAAGAATTTGGTCCCGAAGGGGACTTGGGGGGCCTCGACCTCACACTCCGGGTGAGTTTTTGCCCGGTGGTGCACCAAACCCCTGGGTTTGGTACCGGTTACGGATGAAAATGTTCCGCACCCCCAACCCCCCAGCAGTAGCAGTTCACCAACAACGTAGCAGCATGCAGTAGCGTAGTTCACCAACGAGCAACAGCAGTAGAAATAGCAGCAGAGCAACAAAGTGTAGTGCCCAACAGCATAGCCAACAGTTCTTTTGCAGCAGTACAGCAGAGAGTAGCACAAAAATAGAAAGCAAGAAGTACAGCAGTAGCAAAAAACAGTAGTAGTACACCAACCCGTAGCGCAACAGTAGATAGCGATAGCAGAGCGTAGTATCCAACATACAACAGCGTGCAGTGCAACAGTAGCAAAAGTAAAAACAAACAGTTATTTTAAAAAATTCTTTAGTTTATCTGACTATAAGATTTAATATTGGTAAAGAGTTAACTACTGGCTATAAAAATGTTAACTATTGGGTATAAGATGTTAACTTTGGCTATAAGATGTTAAATATCGGCTAAAGATGTTTCTATCGGCTATAATGTTAACTACTGGTAAAATGTTAACTATTTTCTTAAGTGTTTAATAAGGCAAATAATAGTTAAATATCTGGCTATAAGATGTTAAATATTGGCTTAAAAATGTTAACTATGGCTTAAAAAATGTTTTAATATCTGCTATTGTTAAAATACTGGCTATTTAAAATTTTCATCTGGTAAAGATGTTAAACACGGCTATTTAAAAAGTTAAAATCGGATAAAGTTAAAAATACTGGCTATAAGATGAACTTTGGCATAAGATTTAACTATTTGGGAAAAATGTTAATATTTTTATAAGATGTTAATTTTGGCTCTAAATGTAACTATTGACTAAAAGATTTAAACCATCTGACTATAGATGTTAACATTGGTATAAAGTGTTAACATCGGCTATAAAGTTAACTATCTTAAAGATGTTAACTACTGGCTTTAGTTTAAATATTGGCTATAAAAGTTTAACACTGGCATAAGTGTAACATCTGGCTATAAGAGTTAAATTCGGCTATAAATGTTAACTATTGGCTAAAGATGTTAAAAAATTTTTGGCTATAAGTTAAACATCTGGCTATAATGTTAACTATCTGGCTTAAGATTTAATATTGGCAATAAGTGTTAATATCTGGCTAAAATGTTTAAATATTGGTATAGATGGGTTTAAAATCTGGCTATAAAAAAGTTAAACTATCGGCTTTAAGATGTTAATATCTGGCTATAAGAGTTAAAATTGGCTATAAATGTTAAAATTGGGTATAAAGGGGTTTAAATATTGCTATAATGTTAATTATCTGGCTATAAAGTTTTAATATCTGCTTAAAAAATGTTAAAGGCTAAAGATGTTAAACTACCCGGGTATAAAAAAATGTTAAAATTCGGTTAAAGGGGTTAACTATCTGGCTATGATGTTAACTATCTGGCTATAAGATGTTAACTATCTGGCTATAATGTTAACTATCTGGCTATAATGTTAACTATCTGGCTATAATGTTAACTATCTGGCTATAATGTTAACTATCTGGCTATAATGTTAACTATCTGGCTATAAGATGTTAACTATCTGGCTATAAGATGTAACTATCTGGCTATAATGTTAACTGTCTGGCTTAATGTTAAACTATCTGGCTATAATGTTTAACTATGGCTATAAGATTTTAACTACTGGCGTAATGTTTAGCTATCTGGCTATAATGTTAACTATTGGCTATAATGTTAACTATCTGGGGGTCTATAAGATGTTAGCTATCATGGCTATAAGATGTTAACTAGCAGGTATATTGTTAACTATCTGGGCTTATCCTGTTAACTATCAGGTATAAATGTTAAACTATCTTGGCTATGAGATGTTAAACTATCTGGCTTATAATGTTAACGATCTGGCTATAATGTCTATCTATCATGGCTAGAATGTTAAACTAAAATTTGCTATATTGTTAACTATCATTCTATAATGTTAACTATCTTGGGCTATAATGTTAACTGCCTGGCTATAATGTTAACTATCTGGCTATAAGATGTTAACTATCTGGCTATAAGATGTTAACTATCTGGCAATAATGTTAACTATCTAGCTATAAGATGTTAACTATCTGGCTATAATGTTAACTATCTAGGTATAAGATGTTAACTATCGGCTATATGTTAACTATCTGGCTATGATATTGTTAAACTATTCTAGCTAAATAGATGTTTTAAACTATGCTGGCTATATGATGTTAACTATCTGGCTATAATGTTAACTATCTGGCTATAAGATGTTAACTATCTGGCTATAAGATGTTAACTATCTGGCTATAATGTTAACTATCTGGCTATATTGATAACCTATTGTCTATAAGATATTAACTATCTGGCTTAATTTAAAACTATCAGCTTAAGATGTTAACTATCTGGCTATGAGATGTTTAAATATCTTGTATAATGTTAACTATCTGGAATAATGTTAACTATCTGGCTATAATGTTAACTTTTGGCTATACTGTTAAAAACTATATGGCTATTATGTTTGTTAACTATACGGTAGAATGATACTATCTGGCTATAAGTTGTTAAACCTAATCTGGCTATAGATGTTAACTATCTGGCTATAATGTTAACTATCTGGCTATAATGTTAACTATCTGGCTATAAGATGTTAACTATCTGGCTATAAGATGTTAACTATCTGGCTATAATGTTAACTATCTGGCTATAAGATGTTAACTATCTGGCTATAAGATGTTAACTATCTGGCATTAATGTTAACTAACTGGCTATAATGTTAACTATGCTGGCATAAGTGTAAACTATCTGGCTTAAGATGTTAACTTCCTGGCTATAATGTTTAAACTATTGGCTATATTGTTTACTAAGCTGGTTATAATGTTAACTTTCTGGCTATATGTTAACTCTCTGGGCATATTATGTTATACTATCTGGTATAATGTTAACTATCCGGCTATAATGTTAACTATCTGGCTATAAGATGTTAACTATCTGGCTATAAGATGTTAACTATCTGGCTATAATGTTAACTATCTGGCTATAATGTTAACTATCTGGCTATAAGATGTTAACTATCTGGCTATAAGATGTTAACTATCTGGCTATAATGTTAACTATCTGGCTATAAGATGTTAACTATCTGGCTATAAGATGTTTAACTATTTGGCTATAATGTTAAACTATTGGCGATTTAATGTTAACTATCTGGCTATAAGATGTTAACTATCTGGCTATAGATGTTAACTATGGTATTATGTTAACTATTCTGGCTATATGTTAACTATCGGTTTTTAATGTTAACTATCTGCTATATTGTTAATATTCTGGCTATAGGTGTTAACTCTCTGGCTATAATGTTAAACTATTGGTTATTAAGTTGTTACTTTCTGGCTATAATGTTAACTATATGGCTATAAGATGTTATATCTTGCTATAATGTTAAAACTATCTGGGATTAATGTTAATATCTGGCTATAATGTTAAACTATCTGGCTATAAGATGTTAACTATCTGGCTTTATTGTATTAACTATCTGGCTATATTTTAACTTATTGGCTATAATGTTTACTATCTGGTATAAGATTGTTAACTATCTGCGGTCTATTTTTTTTGTAATTGTTTATCTATCTGGCTATAATGAAAATGTTTATTAACTATCTGACCTTATAAGATGTTAAACTATCTGGCTATATGTTAACGATCTGGTATGATGTTAACTATTGGCTATAATGTTGACATCTGGCTTATAAGATATAAGAAGTATAAACTTTCTGGCTAATAATGTTTAAACTATCTGGCCTATAATGTTAAATATCTGGCTATATGTTAACTATCTGAGCTATAAGGTGAACTATCTGGCTATAATGTTAACTATCTGGCTATGATGTTAACTATCTGGCTATAATGTGAACTATCTGGCTATAATGTTAACTATCTGGCTATAATGTTAACTATCTGGCTATAATGTTAACTATCTGGCTGTAAGATGTTAACTATCTGGCTATAATGTTAACTATCTGACTATAATGTTAACTCTCTGGCTATAAGATGTTAACTATCTGACTGTAAGATGTTAACTATCTGACTATAAGATGTTAACTACCTGGCTATAATGTTAACTCTCTGGCTATAATGTTAACTATCTTGCTATTACGTTAACTATCTGGCTATAATGTTAACTATCTGGCTATAATGTTAACTACCTGGCTATAACGTTAACTATCTGGCTATAATGTTAACTATCTGGCTATAATGTTAACTACCTGGCTATAACGTTAACTACCTGGCTATAATGTTAACTATCTGGCTATAACGTTAACTATCTGGCTATAACGTTAACTATCTGGGTATAATGTTAACTATCTGGCTATAATGTTAACTACCTGGCTATACGATAACTACCTGGCTAGTAATGTGACTATCTGGCTAGAATGTTATCTATTGGCTATAACGTTAACTATCTGGCTATAATGATAAATATCTGCTTATAATGTTAACTATTGGCTATTAATGTTATCTATTGGCTATAAGTTAACTATCTGGCTATAATGTTAATATCTGGCTATAATGTTATACTATCTGGGATATAATGTTAACTACTGGCTCTATATACGGGTTAACTATCTGGCTATAATGTTAACTATCTGGCTATAATGTTAACTATCTGGCTATAATATTAACTATCTGGCTATAATGTTAACTACCTGGCTATAACGTTAACTATCTGGCTATAATGTTAACTATCTGGCTATAATGTTAACTATCTGGCTATAATGTTAACTACCTGGTATAAACGTTAAACTATATGGCTTAAGGTTAACTTATCTGGCTATAATGTTAACTATCTGGCTTTAATGTTAAATATTCTGGCTATAACGTTAAGTATCTGGCTATAAATGTTAACTATTGGCTAGAATGTTTACTATCTGGCTATTAATGTTTACTACCTGGCTATAAACGTTAACTAATCGGCTAAATGTTAACTATCTGGCTATAATGTTAACTATCTGGCTATATGTTACTATATGGCTATTATGTTAACTATAGGCTTTATGTTAACTATCTGGCTATAAAATGATAACTATCTGGCTATAATGTTAACATTGGCTATAATGTTAAACTATCTGGCTATAATGTTAAACTCTCTGGCTATAATTGTTAAACTATCTGGCTATAGATGTTAACTATCTGGCTATAATGTTAACCTATCGGGCTTTAATGTTAAACTATCTAGGCTTTAATGTTAACTATCTGGCTATAATGTTAACTATCTGGCTATAATGTTAACTATCTGGCTATAATGTTAACTATCTGGCTATAATGTTAACTATCTGGCTATAATGTTAACTATCTGGCTATAATGTTAATATCTGGCATAATGTTAAATCAGGCTTTAATGTTAAAATTCTGGCTTAATGTTAAAACTATCTAGGCTATAGTGTTAACTATCTGGTATAATGGTAAAACAATCTGGACTATAGTGAACTATCTGGGCTATATGTTAACTATCTGGCTATTATGTTATTATCGGCTATAGATGTTAACTATCTGGCTATAATGATATTAACTATCTGGCTATAAGGTTAACTATCTGGCTATAATGTTAACTATCTGGCTATAAATGTTAACTATCTGGCTATAATGTTAACTATCTGGCTATAATGTTAACTATCTGGCTATAATGTTAACTATCTGGCTATAATGTTAACTATCTGGCTATAATGTTAACTATCTGGCTATAATGTTAACTATCTGGCTATAATGTTTAAAAAATATCTAGGCTATAAGGTGTTAACTATCTGGCTATATGTTAACTATCTGTCTTATGTTAACCATCTGGCTAAATGTTACTATCTGGCTATAATGATAAACTATATGGCTTTAATGGTAACTATCTGGCTATAATGTTAACTATCTGGCTATAATGTTAACTATCTGGCTATAATGTTAACTATCTGGCTATAAGGTGTTAACTATCTGGCTATAATGTTAACTATCTGGCTATAATGTTAACTATCTGGCTATAATGTTAACTATCTGGCTATAAGATGTTAACTATCTGGCTATAATGTTAACTATCTGGCTATAATGTTAACTATCTGGCTATAATGTTAACTATCTGGCTATAATGTTAAATATCTGTCTTAATGTTAAACAATCTGGCTATAAGATGTTAATATCTAGCTATAATGTTAGCTATTGGCTATATTGTTATATATCTGGCTATAATGTTAACTAATCTGGCTATAATGTTAACATTGGTTTAATGTAACTATTGGCTATAATGTTAACTATCTGGCTATAATGTTAGCTATCTGGCTATAATGTTAACTATCTGGCTATAATGTTAACTATCTGGCTATAATATTAACTATCTGGCTATAATGTTAACTATCTGGCTATAATGTTAACTATCTGGCTATAATGTTAACTATCTGGCTATAAGATGTTAACTATCTAGCTATAATGTTAGCTATCTGGCTATAATGTTAACTATCTGGCTATAATGTTAGCTATCTGGCTATAATGTTAACTATCTGGCTATAAGATGTTAACTATCTAGCTATAATGTTAGCTATCTGGCTATAATGTTAACTATTGGCTTTAGTTAACTATCTGGCTATATGTTACTATCTGGCTCTTAATGTTACTATCTGGCTATAATGTTAACTCTCTGGTATAATGTTCACTATCTGGCTTATAATTGTTTTAAACTATCTGGGCTATAAAAGATGTTAACTATCTAGCTATTATGTTAAGATATCTGGCTATAATGTTAACTATCTGGCTATAATGTTAACTATCTGGCTATAAGATGTTAACTATCTAGCTATAATGTTAGCTATCTGGCTATAATGTTAACTATCTGGCTATAATGTTAACTATCTGGCTTTATGATGTAACAATTAAGCTTTAATGTTAGATATTGGCTATAAATGTTAACTATCTGGCTATAAGATGTTAACTATCTAGCTATAATGTTAACTATCTTGCTATAAGATGTTAACTCTCTGGCTATAATGTTAACTATCTGGCATATAATGTTAACTATCTGAATATAATGTTAAGATTGGCATAATGTTAAATATCTGGATATATCGTTAACGATCTGGCTATAATGTTAACTATCTGGCTATAATGTGATATATCTGGCTATAATGTTATCTATGGCCTATAATGTTAACTATGCTGGCTTTAATGTTAACCTATCTGGCTATAATGTTTTATCTGGCTATAAATAATGTTAACTATCTGGCTATAATGTTAACTATCTGGCTATAATGTTAACTATCTGGCTATAAGTGTTAACTATCTGGCTATAATGTTAACTATCTGGCTATAATGTTAACTATCTGGCTATAATGTTAACTATCTGGCTATAATGTTAACTATCTGGCTATAAGATGTTAACTATCTGGCTATAATGTTAACTATCTGGCTATAATGTTACTATCTGGCTTTAAGATGTTAAAACTATCTGGCTATAATGTTAACTATTGGCTATAATGTTAAATATCTGCTATAGTGTTAACTATCTGGCTTAATGTTAACTATTGCTTAATGTTAACTATTGGCCTATAATGTTAACTATCTGTTATAATGTTAAACTATCTGGCTTATAATGTTAACTATCTGGCTAATATGTTAACTATTGGCTATACTGTATATCTGGCTATAATGTTAACTATCTGGCTAATAAGATGTTAACTATCTGGCTATAATGTTAACTATCTGGCTATAATGTTAACTATCTGGCTATAAGTGTTAACTATCTGGCTATAATGTTAACTATCTGGCTATAATGTTAACTATCTGGCTATAAGATGTTAACTATTGCTCTATGTTAACTATCTGGCTATAATGTTAACTATCTGGCTATAAGATGTTAACTATCTGGCTATAATGTTAACTATCTGGCTATAATGTTAACTATCTGGCTATAATGTTAACTATCTGGCTGACAGTGTCTAATTTCAAAGTTAGATTAATTAAATATAATTAATCTTAAATGTTAGAAGCCAATGATTATTAAAATCATGCGTCACAGTGCGTCAGAACGCGTCACAGTGCGTCAGAACGCGTCACAGTGCGTCAGAACGCGTCACAGTGCGTCAGAACGCGTCACAGTGCGTCAGAACGGCGTCACGTGCGTCAGGAACGCGTCACTCAGTGCGTTAGGAACGCGTCCAGTGCGTCAGAACGCGTCACAGTGCGTCAGAAGGTCACAGTGCGTCAGAACGCGTCACGGGCGTCAGAACGCGTCACAGGGGGCACAGAACGCGTAACAGTGCGGCAGAACGCGTTCACAGTTGCGTCAGAGAACGCGTCACAGGGCGCCAGAACGCGTCTCAGTGTGTCAGAAAGCGTCACAGTGCGTCAGAACGCGTCACAGGGCGCCAGAACGCGTCACAGTGCGTCAGAACGCGTCACAGTGCGTCAGAACGCGTCACAGTGCGTCAGAAAGCGTCACAGTGCGTCAGAACGCGTCACAGTGCGTCAGAACGCGTCACAGTGCGTCAGAACGCGTCACAGTGCGTCAGAACGCGTCACAGTGCGTCAGAACGCGTCACAGTGCGTCAGAACGCGTCGCAGTGCGTCAGAACGCGTCACAGTGCGTCAGAACGCGTCACTGGGCGTCAGAACGCGTCACAGTGCGTCAGAAGCGCGTCCAGTGCGTCAGAACGCGTCACAGTGCGTCAGAACGCGTCACAGTGCGTCAGAACGCGTCACAGTGCGTCAGAACGCGTCACAGTGCGTCAGAACGCGTCACAGTGCGTCAGAACGCGTCCCAGTGCGTTAGAACGCGTCACAGTGCGTCAGAACGCGTTACAGTGCGCCAGAACGCGTCACAGTGCGCCAGAACTCGTCACAGTGCGTCAGAACGAGTCACAGTGCGTCAGAACGAGTCACAGTGCGTCAGAACGAGTTACAGTGCGTCAGAACGAGTCACAGTGCGTCAGAACGCGTCACAGTGCGTCAGAACGAGTTACAGTGCGTCAGATCGTGTTCCAGTGCGTCAGAACGAATCATAGTGCATCAGAACGCGTCACAGTGCGCCAGAGCGAGTCACAATGCGTCGGAGCGCGTGGCAGTGCGTCAGAACGCGTGACAGTGCGTCAGAACGAATCACAGTGCGTCAGAACGAGTCACAGTGCGTCAGAATGCGTCACTGTGCGTCAGAACGCGTCACAGTGCGTCAGATGGCGTCACAGTACGACACCCGACGCGTCAACCAATGCGTCAGTGAGTGCAAATTCAAGGCGTCAACACGTCAGTGAGTGCGTCACTCAACGCACCAGTGAGTGCGTCACTCAACGCCCCAGTTAGTGCGTCAGGAATGCGTCAGGAAGGCGTGCGTCAGTAGGTACTCACAGTGCACCTGCACCACCATACGCTTGCTGACAGCCGGAGGTATATCGTTGGACGCTATACACAGATATGCTCCCATGTCGTCCCGAGCCACTTTCTCCAACACCAGCTCTGGTCCAGCCCACGTCAACACTGTTGGTAGGTAGGTAGGTAAGTAGGTATCTAGATAGGTAAGTAGGTAGGTAAGTAGGTAGGTAAGTAGGTAGGTAAGTAGGAAGGTAAGTAGGTAGGTAAGTAGGTAGGTAAGTAGGTAGGTAAGCTGGTAGGTAAGTAGGTAGGTAAGTAGGTAGGTAAGTAGGTAGGCACGTAGGTAGGTAGGTAGGTAAGTAGGTAGGTAAGTAGGTAAGTAGGTAGGTAAGTAGGTAGGTAAGTAGGTAGGTGGGTAGGTAAGTAGGTAGGTACGTAGGTAGGTACGTAGGTAAGTAGGTAGGTAAGTAGGTAGGTAAGTAAGTAGGTAAGTAGGTAGGTAAGTAGGTAGGTAAGTAGGTAGGTAGGTAGGTAAGTAGGTAGGTAAGTTGGTAGGTAAGTAGGTAGGTAAGTAGGTAGGTAAGTTGGTAGGTAAGTAGATAAGTAGGTAGGTAAGTGGGTAGGTAAGTAGGTAGGTAAATAGGTAGGTAAGTAGGTAAGTAGATAAGTAGGTAGGTAAGTAGGTAGGTAGTTGGTAGGTAAGTAGGTAGGTAAGTAGGTAAGTAAGTAGGTAGGTAAGTAGGTAGGTAAGTAGGTAGGTAAATAGGTAGGTAAGTAGGTAGGTAAATAGATAGGTAAGTAGGTAGGTAAGTAGGTAGGTAAATAGGTAGGTAAGTAGGTAGGTAAGTAGGTAGGTAAATAGGTAGGTAAGTAGGTAGGTAAGTAGGTAAGTAGGTAGGTAAATAGGTAGGTAAGTAGGTAGGTAAATAGGTAGGTAAGTAGGTAGGTAAGTAGGTAAGCAGGTAGGTAAGTAGGTAAGTAAGTAGGTAGGTAAATAGGTAGGTAAGTAGGTAGGTTAAGTAGGTAGGTAAGTAGGTAGGTAAGTAGGTAGGTAGTATAGGTAAGTAGGTAGGTAAGCAGGTTAGGTAAGTAGGTAATAGGTAGGTAAGTAGGTAGGTAAATAGGTAGGTAAGTAGGTAGGTAAGTAGGTAGGTAAATAGGTAGGTAAGTAGGTAAGTAGGTAGGTAAGTAGGTAGGTAAGTAGGTAAGTAGGTAAGTAGGTAGGTAGGTAAGTAGGTAGGTAAATAAGTATTTAAGTAGGTAGGTAAGTAGATAAGTAAGTAGGTAGGTGCGTAGGTAAGTAGGTAGGTAAGTAAGTAGGTAAGTTGGTAGGTAAGTAGGTAAGTAGGTAGGTAAGTAGGTAAATAGGTAGGTAAGTAGGTAGGTAAATAGGTAGGTAAGTAGGTAGGTAAGTAGGTAGGTAAGTAGGTAGGTAAATAGGTAGGTAAGTAGGTAGGTAAGTAGGTAAGTAGGTAGGTAAGTAGGTAGGTAAATAGGTAGGTAAGTAGGTAGGTAAGTAGGTAGGTAAATAGGTAGGTAAGTAGGTAGGTAAGTAGGTAAGTAGGTAGGTAAGTAGGTAGGTAAGTAGGTAGGTAAATAGGTATTTAAGTAGGTAGGTAAGTAGGTAGGTAAGTAGATAAGTAAGTAGGTAGGTACGTAGGTAAGTAGGTAGGTAAGTAAGTAGGTAAGTTGGTAGGTAAGTAGGTAAGTAGGTAGGTAATAGGTAGGTAAGTGTACACATGTACACATAAACAGTAACCATACATAGTAACATTTATAATCCCCAAACATGTCAGACTTATTTCTACTGTGGTCCTTGATATTACCATTATGGTCCTTGATATTACCATTATGGTCCTTGATATTACCATTATGGTCCTTGATATTACCATTATGGTCCTTGATATTTCCATATACTGACAGCAGGTGTAGGGTGACTAACATCCAGGTACCTACTTACTGCTAGGTGAACAGTGACAGCAGGTGTAAGGTGACTAACATCCAGGTACCTACTTACTGCTAGGTGAACATGGACAGCACGTGTAAGGTGACTAACATCCAGGTACCTACTTACTGCTAGGTGAATACTGACAGCAGGTGTAAGGTGACTAACATCCAGGTACCTACTTACTGCTAGGTGAACAGTGACAGCAGGTGTAAGGTGACTAACATCCAGGTACCTACTTACTGCTAGGTGAACATGGACAGCCCCTCAGCCTGAAGTCGATTACATGGACTCTAGTCTGAGGGACTGATTACCTCATTCCCACCCTTATCTTTCACCCTTCTTCTCCGTAATGGACTGATGACGCCACTGGTCGGAGTAACGGTTCCTCAGTACAGATGCCTAAGTATACCGTAGCTGGACACATCACACATATCTAGTAACATGGGGGTGAGGGAGGAGGGGGAGTTGAATAACAGCTCTAGGTCTTTCGTGTTGCAGTCAACGAGAGTTCATCAGGAGCATGCAACAGTGGAATAGAGACGGAGGTGTAGCCGGGTAGGTGTGGTAGCAAGCACACCCAACGCACCAGTCCTGCCAGTCTGATTCTCGACGTTCCTGACAGTATATAGGCAGCTGGACATGTTGTGAAGTGTTTCAAGGACCCCAGTGGAAATATCAAGAGCCCCTAATGGAAATATCAAGGACTCCCCATGGAAATATCAAAGACTCCCCATGGAAATATCAAGGACCTCTCAATGGGAATAAGTCAGTTTTGGGGTGTGATGGTGGGTAATGTACACATGTGCTGTGTGTACATAAGCCTCCCAGCACCTGGATAAACTTACTAACTGCGGAAAGTTACCTAACATTGTTGTTAATGATCGTGAAACTCTGTAGACGTGTAAAAACTATCAATTACTGGTTGACTGTGTCTGGTCTACCAGGCTGGTGGGTGACGGACTTTCCAGAACTTAGGTAAGACACGGCTACACAGTGGGCGTCTTTCCTTAAGACACCTGCTGTCCCTGTTGACCTTGCAGTAAGCAGGTACCTGGATGTTAGTCACCTCAGACCTGCTGTCCCTGTTCACCTGGCAGTAAGTAGGTACCTGTGTGTTAATCACCTTAGACCTGCTGTCCCCTTTCACCTAGCAGTAAGTAGGTATCTGGGAGTTAGTAGACTGGTGTGGGTGGCATCCTGGAGACAAAATTAACCATAGTTGCAGGAAATGCTCTACATAACCAGGGACTTTCTATTTAGCATGCAACTGATGTCAGCTATGGTCTGTTAGAAATAAAGATTATTATTATTATTATTATTATTATTATTATTATTATTATTATTATTATTATTATTATTATTATTAATTATTATTATTATTATTATTATTATTATTATTATATTCTCCCTTTGTTACCACATTTATCGACTGACTGCTTTTCTGCTACGTTTTAGAATAGGTTAGGTTTGGTATGTCTGACCGAGGCCTTCCACTGGCTTTCCCCTCCACCCCTTTAAAAATATGGTTAGGATTCACTGTTCCAGAACACTTGCTTGAACCTGGAGTGCCTGGCAGGACTGCCTCGTCTCTTCTGTGTCTGTGACTGGACCGGTAAGCCAGCGGAAGGCTTCGGTCACATAGACAAAAATCTCTAGCTGCGGGTCATCATATGACTAATACCCGCGTCATGAAACACCTGTCTTGTTTCCTGACGTACGAGGGCCGTGTATACGTCACTTGACGTACGAGGGCCGTGTGTACGTCACTTGACGTACGAGGGCCGTGTGTACGTCACTTGACACACGAGGGCCGTGTGTACGTCACTTGACGTACGAGGGCCGTGTGTACGTCACTTGACACACGAGGGCCGTGAGTACGTCACTTGACGTACGAGAGCCGTGTGTACGTCACTTGACCCCACGAGGGCCGTGAGTACGTCACTTGACGTACGAGAGCCGTGTGTACGTCACTTGACGTACCATGTTAGTTATGCTCCTAATTGGTTATTCTTGTTGACTAACGAACTTGATCCAGGATGTTGCGTGAGGCCAGAGATAGATGCTGGGATAATTGATGCTGGGATAGTTGATGCTGGGATAGTTGATGCTGAGATTGTTGATGCTTTGGGTAGTTGTTTCTGGATAGTTGATGCTGGGATAGTTGATGCTGGGATAGTTGATGCTGGGATAGTTGATGCTGGGATAGTTGATGCTGGGATAGTTGATGCTGGGATAGTTGAAGCTGGGATAGTGATGCTGGGATAGTTTATGCTGGGATAGTTGATGCTGGGAGTTTGATGCTGGGGGTAGTTGATGCTGAGATAGTTTATGCTGGGATAGTTGATGTGGGATAGTTGATGCTGGGATAGTGATGCTTTGGGTAGTTGATGTGGGATAGTTGATGCTGGGATAGTTGATGCTGGGATAGTTGATGCTGGGATAGTTGATGCTGGGATAGTTGATGCTGGGATAGTTGATGCTGGGATAGTTGATGCTGGGATAATTGATGTGGATAGTTGATGCTGGGATAGTTGATTGGGTTAATTGATGCTGGGATAGTTTATGCTGGGAAATTGATGCTGGGATTTGTTGATGCTGGGATAATTGATGCTGGGATAGTTGATGCTGGGATAGTTGATGCTGGGATAGTTGATGCTGGGATAGTTGATGCTGGGATAGTTGATGCTGGGATAGTTTTGCTGGGATAGTTGATGCTGGGATAATTTATGCTGGGATAGTTGATGCTGGGGTAGTTGATGCGGGATAGTTGATGCTGGGATAATTTTGTTTGGGGTAGTTGATGCTGGGATAGTTGATGCTGGGATAGTTGATGCTGGGGTAGTTGATGCTGGGATAGTTTATGTTGGGATAGTTGATGCTGGGATAGTTGATGCTGAGATAGTTGATGCTGGGATAGTTTATGTTGGGATAGTTGATGCTGGGATTGTTGATGCTGGATAGTTGATGCTGGGATAGTTTATGTTTGGGGTAGTTGTGCTGGGATAGTTGATGCTGGGATAGTTGATGCTGGATAGTTTATGTTGGGATAGTTGATGCTGGGTAGTTGATGTGAGATAGTTGATGCTGGATAGTTGATGCTGGATAGTTTATGTTGGGGAAAAGTTGATGCTGGGATAGTTGATGCTGGGATAGTTGATGCTGAGATAGTTGATGCTGGGATAGTTGATGCTGGGATAGTTGATGCTGAGATAGTTGATGCTGGGATAGTTGATGCTGGGATTAGTTGTTGCTGGGATGTTTATGTTGGGGGTAGTTGATGTGGGATAGTTGTTGCTGGGATTTGTTGATGCTGGGATAGTTTGAGCTGGATAGTTGATGCTGAGATAGTTGATGCTGGGGTAGTTTATGTTGGGTAGTTGATTTCTGGGATAGTTGATGCTGGGATAGTTGATGCTGGGATAGTTGATGCTGGGATAGTTGATTTCTGAGATAGTTGATGTGGGGTAGTTTATGCTGGGGTAAATTGATGCGGGATAGTTTTAAAGATGGGTAGTTGTTTCTGGGGTGTTTATGTTGGGTTTGGGTGAGGGAGAAACCCAAAAAACAGAGGTTTGGGGGAAAAAAAATCATTTCTTCTCGCTGTCCACTTGAGGAAGCGGAAGGCAAGCTTCTATACCCCCAAGACGGGGAGCCCGCAGCACTTTCACTTGGCTGTAACCTTCTCCAGAAAAATTTTCTTATCTGAGATCTTTTTTCCCCCGGTGGGCTGAGTTGGAACAAATTCCTACAGCATAATGATGTCCCCAAATCAAAAGATGGTCCCCAAAGGGTGGCCACAATTGGGCCACGCTAGGCCCCCAAAATGGCTCCAACTTATTTTTGTTTTCCCATTGTATGTCTCTAAAAAATAAAAATGCTTTCCCAAAAGAGCCCGATGTAGGTAACAGCTCTTAGCTTGTTAAAACAGTTAGGGGGAAACCCCTTTAAAAAGACCCTTTTCAAACATGTGAGAGAAGAGGGGAGACCTTTTGGGGGAGAGAATTGAAAAAATGCAATGGTTGAGAGAAGATGAGAGGAAAAAAAAGTGAAGAAAAAAAAAGGAAGAAGAAGAGAGAAAAGAGAAGATTTTAGTCAGTAAAAAAAAATTTTTAAGGTTGATACAGTTGAACACCAGGAAGTTGAAACACCAAACCTTAAATTACCCGAGGGTTGATGTAAACAAACCCACTAAAAAAATGGTTTGATAATTTCCTTTAGATGGAAATCCCACCCTCCACCCACTAAACCCGTGGGAAATGGAGGGGTAGAGGATAGGAGGATTGAGGTAGACATGTGATTTAAACCCTTGGTTTTGGGGTTTACCAAGGTTTGGGTTTTGGGGCCCCGGGGGTTTTTTTCCAAACTTACCCCGCCCCACTCTTTCCCCTGGGTCCCGGGTTTCCCGTGTGCCCTACAACCGAGTTTCTGTTTTCTGCCTTCCGGGTCATTTTCATCTCCTGCGTCTCGTCAGCAATGTTTTCAAGGGGGGGTGACGAAGTTTTTGGGTTTTCCCACCTGTGGGAGGGGGGCAGAGTGAAGGGACCCGACACTGGGGAGGGGGAGGCCTTTTCAAATGGCAAGGTGAGGCCTGACCTGGCAGGTTTGGGGGGCTGGGCATTTGGGAGGGTGAGGCATGTCATGGCAAAGGGGAAGGCACCCCACTGGCAGGTTGAAGCACCCGACACTGGTTGGGTGAAAGGGATGGGCACGGCAGGGTGGGCACTGTCACTGACAGGGTGAGGCGCTGTCACTGGCAGAGTGAGGCACTAACACTGGCAGGGTGAGGCACTGACACTGAATGAGTGAGGCACTGACACTGGCAGGGTGAGGCACTGACACCGGCAGGGTGAGGCACTGTCACTCGCAGGGTGAGGCACTGTCATTGGCAGGGTGAGACACTGACACTGGCAAGGTGAGGCACTGACACTGGCAGGGTGAGGCACTGATACTGGCAGATTGATTCACTGACACTGGCAGGGTGAGGCACTGACACTGGCAGATTGAGGCACTAACACTGGCAGGGTGAGGCACTGACAGTGGCAGAGTTGAGACACTGACACTGGCAGGGTGAGGCACTGACACTGGGAGGTGAGGCATTGACACTGACATGGGTGAGGCACTGACACTGGCAGAGTGAGACACTGAACACTGTCAGGAGGTGAGGCAATGACACTGCAGGGTGAGAGCACTGACACTGGCAGGGTGAGGCACTGACACTGGCAGGGTGAGGCACTGACACTGGCAGGGTGAGGCACTGACACTGGCAGGGTGAGGCACTGACACTGGCAGTGTGAGGCACTGACACTGGCAGGGTGAGACACTGACACTGGCAGGGTGAGGCACTGACACTGGCAAGGTGAGGCACTGACACTGGCAGGGTGAGGCACTGATACTCGCAGATTGATTCACTGACACTGGCAGGGTGAGGCACTGACACTGGCAGATTGAGGCACTGACACTGGCAGGGTGAGGCACTGACACTGGCAGGGTGAGGCACTGACACTGACAGATTGAGGCATCGACACTGGCAGGATGAGGCATTGACACTGGCAGGGTGAAGCACTGACACTGACAGATTGAGGCACTGACACTGGCAGGATGAGGCATTGACACTGACAGGGTGAGGCACTGACACTGCAGATGTGAGGACACTGGGGACTACTGGCAGGGTGAAGGCACTGACACTGGCAGGGTGAGGCACTGACACTGGCAGGGTGACTGAGGCAATACACTGACCAGGGTGAGGCACTGACACTGGCAGGGTGAGGCATTGACACTGACAGGGTGAGGCACTGACACTGGCAGAGTGAGACACTGACACTGGCAGGGTGAGGCACTGACACTGGCAGGGTGAGGCACTGACACTGGCAGGGTGAGGCACTGACACTGGCAGGGTGAGGCACTGACACTGGCAGGGTGAAGCACTGACACTGGCAGGGTGAGGCACTGACAATGGCAGGGTGAGGCACTGACACTGGCAGGGTGAGGCACTGACAATGGCAGGGTGAGGCACTAACACTGGCAGGGTGAGGCACTGACACTGGCAGGGTGAAGCACAGACACTGGCAGGGTGAGGCACTGACACTGGCAGGGTGAGGCACTGACACTGGCAGGGTGAGGCACATACACTGACAGGGTGAGGCACTGACACTGGCAGGGTGATGGCATGGTGACACTGACAGGGGTGAGGCACTGACACTGGCAGGTGAGACACTGACACTGGCAGGGTGAGGCACTGACACTGGCAGGGTGAGGCACTGACACTGGCAGGGTGAGGCACTGACACTGGCAGGGTGAGGCACTGACACTGGCAGGGTGAAGCACTGACACTGGCAGGGTAGAGGCACTGACAAAGGCATGGGTGGAGGCACTGACACTGGCAGGGTGAGGCACTGACAATGGCAGGGTGAGGCACTAACACTGGCAGGGTGAGGCACTGACACTGGCAGGGTGAAGCACAGACACTGGCAGGGTGAGGCACTGACACTGACAGGGTGAGACACTGACAATGGCAGGGTGAGGCACTGACAATGGCAGGGTGAGGCACTGACACTGGCAGGGTGAGGCACTGACAATGGCAGGGTGAGGCACTAGACACTGGCAGGGTGAGGCACTGACATGGACAGGTGAGACAGACAATGGCAGGGTGAGGCACTGACAATAACAGGGTGAGCACTAACACTGGCAGGGTGAGGCACTGACAATGGCAGGGTGAGGCACTGACACTGGCAGGGTGAGGCACTGTCAGGGAACAAGTGACATTCCTTTATATAAGGAACTTAATTTAGTGGAACAATATCTGGAACAATATCTGGACAATATAGGTTTATTTGCAGCCAGCAGTAACAGCCTGCTTGATCAGGTCCTGATCCACTCGAGGCCTGGTCATGAACCTGGCCCCGGTGTCGTCGACCACGAGAATGGCCTCCAGGTATACCAGTACTCACCTGGTACTCTCCCCAGTACTCACCTGGTACTCTCCCCCAGTACTCACCTGGTACTCTCCCCAGTACTCACCTGGTACTCTCCCCAGTACTCACCTGGTACTCTCCCCAGTACTCACCTGGTACTCTCCCCCAGTACTCACCTGGTACTCTCCCCCAGTACTCACCTGGTACTCTCCCCCAGTACTCACCTGGTACTCTCCCCCAGTACTCACCTGGTACTCTCCCCAGTACTCACCTGGTACTCTCCCCAGTACTCACCTGGTACTCTCCCCCAGACTCACCTGGTACTCTCCCCCAGACTCACCTGGTACTCTCCCCCAGTACTCACCTGGTACTCTCCCCCAGTACTCACCTGGTACTCTCCCCCAGACTCACCTGGTACTCTCCCCAGTACTCACCTGGTACTCTCCCCAGTACTCACCTGGTACTCTCCCCCAGTAACTCACCTGGTACTCTCCCCAGACTCACCTGGTACTCTCCCCAGTACTCACTGGTACTCTCCCTGTACTCACCTGGTACTCTCCCCCAGACTCACTGGTACTCTCCCCCAGTACTCACCTGGTACTCTCCCCCAGTACTCAATGGTACTCTCCCCAGTACTCACCTGGTACTCTCCCCCAGTACTCACTGGTACTCTCCCAGTACTCACCTGGGGACTCTCCCCAGTACTCAAACCCGGTACTCTCCCCAGTACTCACCTGGTACTCTCCCCAGACTCACTGGTACTCTCCCCCATGGCTCACCTGGTACTCTCCCCCAGTACTCACCTGGTACTCTCCCCAGACTCACTGGTACTCTCCCCAGTACTCACCTGGTACTCTCCCCCAATAACTCACCTGGTACTCTCCCCAGACTCACCTGGTACTCTCCCCAGCACTCACCTGGTACTCTCCCCCAGACTCACCTGGTTTCTCTCCCCCAGACTCACCTGGTACTCTCCCCAGTACTCAGCTGGTACTTCCCCCAGTACTCAGCCTGGTACTATCCCCCAGTACTAAGTTGGTACTCTCCCCCAGTACTCAGCTGGTACTCTCCCCAGTACTCAGCTGGTTTCTCTCCCCAGTACTCATCTGGTACTCTCCCCAGTACTCAGCTGGTACTCTCCCAAAGTACTCAGCTGGTACTCTCCCCCAGTACTCAGCTGGTACTCTCCCTCAGTACTCACCTGGTACTCTCCCCAGTACTTAGCTAGTACTCTCCCCAGTACTCACTGGTACTCTCCCCAGTACTCAGCTGGTACCTTTCCCCACTGTACTCTCAGCTGGTACTCTCCCCCAGTACTCAGCTGGTACTCTTCCCAGTACTCAGACTGGTACTCTTCCCCAGTACTCAGCTGGTACTCTCCCCCAGTACTAAGTTGGTGCTCTCCCCCAGTACTCAGCTGGTACTCTCCCCAGTACTCAGTTGGTACTCTCCCCCAGTACTCATCTGGTACTCTCCCCCAGTACTCATCTGGTACTCTCCCAAAGTACTCAGCTGGTACTCTCCCCAGTACTCACCTGGTACCTTCCCCTCAGTACTCACCTGGTACTCTCCCCAGTTACTTAGCTTAGTACTCTCCCTCAGTACTCACCTGGTACTCTCCCCAGTACTTAGCTGGTACTCTCCCCAGTACTCAGCTGGTACTCTCCCCCAGTACTCAGCTGGTACTCTTCCCCAGTACTCAGCTGGTACTCTTCCCCAGTACTCAGCTGGTACTCTCCCCGGTACTCAGCTGGTACTCTCCCCCAGTACTCAGCTGGTCTCTCCTCAGTACTCAGCTGATTACTCTCCCCCAGTACTCAGTGGTACTTCTCCCCAGTACTCACTGGTACTCTCCCCCAGTACTCAACTGGTACTCTCCCCAGTACTCACTGGTACTCTCCCCCAGTACTCACCTGGTACTCTTCCCAGACTCACCTGGTACTCTCCCCAGTACTCACTGGTACTCTCCCCAGTACTCACCTGGTACTCTCCACCAGTACTCACCTGGTACTCTCCCCCAGTACTCACCTGGTACTCTCCCCAGTACTCACCTGGTACTCTCCCACCAGTACTCACCTGGTACTCTCCACCAGTACTCACCTGGTACTCTCCCCCAGTACTCACCTGGTACTCTCCCCAGTACTCACCTGGTACTATCCACCAGTACTCACCTGGTACTCTCCCCTAGTACTTACCTGGTACTCTCTCCCAGTACTCAGCTTGTACTCTCCCCCAGTACTCACCTGGTACTCTCTCCAGTACTCACCTGTACTCTCCCCCAGTACTCACTGGTACTCTCCCCCAGTACTCAGCTGGTACTCTCCCCAGTACTCAACTGGTACTCTCCCCCAGTACTCACCTGGTACTCTCCCCCCTGTACTCACCTGGTACTCTCCCCAGTACTCACCTGTACTCTCCCCAGTACTCACCTGGTACTCTCCCCAGTACTCAGTTGGTACTCTCTCCAGTACTCAACTGGTACTCTCCCCCAGTACTCACCTGGTACTCTACCAATACTCATCTGGTACTCTCCACAATACTCACCTGGTACTCTCTACCAATACTCATCTGGTACTCTCCCCAATACTCACGTGGTACTCTCCCCCAGTACTCGGCTGGTACTCTCCACCAATACTCAGCTGGTACTCTCCACCAATACTCACCTGGTACTCTCCACCAATACTCATCTGGTACTCTTCCCAATACTCACCTGGTACTCTCCCCAGTACTCACCTGGTACTCTCCCCAGTACTCACCTGGTACTCTCCCCAGTACTCACTTGGTACTCTCCACCAGTACTCACCTGATATTATCCCCAGTACTCACCAGGCACTCTCCACCAGTACTCACCTGGTGCTTCATGGGGTCAGTGTTGATCTGACACATGTACTCTCCCCACTAGTACTCACCTGGTGTTTCATGGGGTCAGTGTTGATCTGAGACATGTACTCTCCCCACTAGTACTCACCTGGTGTTTCATGGGGTCAGTGTTGATCTGACACATGTACTCTCCCCACTAGTACTCACCTGGTGCTTCATGGGGTCAGTGTTGATCTGAGACATGTACTCTCCCCACTAGTACTCACCTGGTGTTTCATGGGGTCAGTGTTGATCTGACACATGTACTCTCCCCACTAGTACTCACCTGGTGTTTCATGGGGCCAGTGTTGATCTGACACATGTACTCTCCCCACTAGTACTCACCTGGTGTTTCATGGGGTCAGTGTTGATCTGACACATGTACTCTCCCCACCAGTACTCACCTGGTGTTTCATGGGGCCAGTGTTGATCTGACACATGTACTCTCCCCACCAGTACTCACCTGGTGTTTCATGGGGCCAGTGTTGAACTGACACATGTACTCTCCCCACTAGTACTCACCTGGTGCTTCATGGGGTCAGTGTTGATCTGACACATGTACTCTCCCCCATACTCACCTGGTGTTTCATGGGAGCAGTGTTGAACTGCAATGTTTCCCACAGTGACTCAGCATGGTGTTTCATGGGTTGTGTGATGACCTGTGTCTCCAGAGTCGTGTACGCTTGACTCTCTGATCTTAAGTTCCCAGGTTTGTGATCAGAATGGATGACATTCATGGTTGTGGGGTGATGACCTGTTGGGATGGCCAGGGATGGCTTGCTGTGCTTGGATCAGAACCTGTCGCCTCACAAGACGTGTTAGCACACTGCCAAGCTGACTACTCAGGGGGAGGAGGGTGTGGCAGGGGAGAGGCAAGGGGAGCCAGGGAGGGAAGGGTGCTGGCAGGGGAGAGTGGTAGGAGGAGTAGGGGTGGAAGGAGGCAGGGGGACGTCAGGGAGGGCAAGGTGGTGGCAGGGAAGGTAAGGAATGGCAGGGGATGCCAAGGAAGTGACTGGGAGGCAAGAGAGAGGGGAGAGGGAGGGGAGAGGAAGGGGAGAGGGAGGAGAGAGAGAGATGGGTGAGAGGGAGGGGAGAAGAAGGGAATGAGAGGGATGGGTGAGAGGGATTGGAGAAGAAGGGGTGAGAGGTGGGAGAGGGAGGGGTGAGATCGGAGAGGGAGGGGGGAGAGGGAGAGGGAGAGGGAGGGGGAGAGGGAGGGGAGAGGGAGGGGAGAGGGAGAGGGAGGGGAGAGGGAGAGGAGAGGGAGGGGAGAGGGAGGGGAGAGGGAGGGGAAGATGGAGGGGAGAGTGAGGGGAGAGAGAGGGATGGGTGAGAGGGAGGAGAGAAAAAAGGGTGAGAGGGATGGGTGAGAGGGAGGGGAGAAGAAGGGGTGAGAGGGAAGGGAGAGGGAGGGGTGAGAGGGAAGGGAGAGGGAGGGGTGAGAGGGAAGGGAGAGGGAGGGGTGAGAGGGAAGGGAGAGGGAGGGGTGAGAGGGAAGGGAGAGGGAAGGGGTGAGAGGGAAGGGAGAAGAAGGGGTGAGAGGGAAGGGAGAGGGAGGGGTGAGAGGGAAGGGAGAGGGAGGGGTGAGAGGGAAGGGAGAGGGAGGGGTGAGAGGGAAGGGAGAGGGAGGGGTGAGAGGGAAGGGAGAGGGAGGGGTGAGAGGGAAGGGAGAGGGAGGGGTGAGAGGGAAAGGGGAGAGGGAGGGGTGAGAGGGAAGGGTGAGGGAGGGGTGAGAGGGATAGGGAGAGGGAGGGAGTGAGAGAAGGGGGCATTTTGTATGTGTGTTAGTGTGTATGAGTGTATATGTGTGTGTGTTTGTGTTTTGTGTATGTTTATGTATGTATGGTGTGTGCATGTATGTGTATGGTATATATATATAAAATTTTATATATATTATATATTATATATATATATATATATATATATATAATATATATCCTCATTCCTCTTTTAAAGTGTACTGTATTGCTCACACCCCAAACAGCACATTAAGTCATAAAAACCACTTGCCTCCACTCATCCTGTCTAACACGCTTACACACGTCTGCTGGATGTCAAGCTCCTAGCATTCAAAACCTCCTTTTCCCCCCCACCAATCTTTCCTAGGACGACCCTACCCCGTCTTCCCTCCACTACACATTTATACACCCTCCTAGTCATCCTATTTTGCTCTATCCTCTCTAACTGTCCCAACCACCACAACAGCCTCTCCTCAGCCCTCTGGATAACACTGCTGGTATCCCTGAACCTCCTTCTAGTATTCAAACTACAAATTATATCCATAATATTCACACCACACATTGCCCTCAGACTCGACATCTCCAATACCTCCAGCCTCTTCCTCGCTGCAACGTTAAAAACCCATGCTTCACACCCATGTAAGAGTCTTACTACCACTACACTCTAGACTCATCCTTCCAAATTCTCATTACCTAAATTTTTTTTGTCACCCTCATCACAGTGTTCTTTCCAATATTCAGTTTTAATTTCCATCTTTCACATAACCTTCCAAATTAAGAATCTCCCAAAAGTACTGCATCATCTGCAAAAATCAACAATGATAAATCCCACTATATGTTAGATCTTGATGGTGTAGTGCCACACCTCTCCCCAGCATGCCAGTCTTAACAACCTCACCCATAAATACATTTAACAGTGATGGTAGCATCACAGTTCACTGTCTAAGACGAACTTTTACTGGCAGTAATCTCCCTCTCTCCAACACACACTAACCTGAGCCTCACTATCCTCGTAAAATACTCTTAA
>NC_069420.1:453886-477238 GCF_026875155.1 Cherax quadricarinatus
GGGGCTTAAATGTGCGGGGGATAAAACTCTACCTGAGGAATTCATTAAAGGGAAAAATTTGGGTGTTTATAAAAAAATTTTCTAATTTTAGGTTCCCACGCCAGGGGCCAATCCAAAATGGGAAAAGTATAACCCACATTTTTTGTGAGGGCTTCAAAATTGGCGTATGGGGGCAGTTGCTTACCTTCAATGTAATAGTGTTATTTCTCTTGTTATGTCTAAGACTAAAGTGTCTCCAATTCAATCACGAAAGACTGTGCTATAACTTAAATTGCCAGGCCACCATCTAAAGGGACCAAAAGATACAAAACATCCAGGTCATGGGAAAATCGGGAGCCACAGCTACCAAAGGGGAGAGTTTTTTAGTGCCAGGAAGGAAAAAAAAAACTGGCAGGAAATGGCAGAAATCGTACGCCAAATCCAGTCAATTCTGGAGTAGAACCACGTCGATGGCCTCCACTCCAAACCAACAGATACAGATACTAGAGCTAGAAAAAAAGTCCCCACCAGTACCACCAATACCACCAGTCTGATGACATTCTTCTTCGCAAAGTACAGGGTCTAAAGCCACAACGAACAACAAAATACCTTTCATCTGTGGACTGGTTGCAGAGGCAAATGCAATTTTTTGGGCTTTCACAGAGACCCACATAAAGGATCACTTGGACAACGAAATAGGATCACAGGTTACAACCTATACAGATGTGACAGAGTGAACAGGCAAAGGGGGGGGGTTTGGGCCCTGTATATCGCTGACTCACTTGTTTGCACAGAACTGCTTAATGCCTCAATGATGTATGGGGAAATTTTTCGCAGTAAAGATCGAGAACCAAACCTAGTCATTGTGGTAGGCTACAAGCCTCCAATGCAACGTCCCAGCAGTTCCAGGAACAGCTGTCAAAAGTTGACCTCTGTCTGGAAAATCTGCCAGCTCCTGCCCCAAACATCTTGCTCCTGGGGATTTCAACTTGAGGCACCTAAAATGGAGGAATAAAAGCAAACAGTGTTGTTGTAGTGATAACACCAGGAGGCAGTTCTGACAAAACTCACATTTACACGAGTTTTTAAAACTCTGCACAAAATTCCCAACTTAAACAAATAAATAATAGAAACCTACTAGACTGGAGAATACACTAGTCCTCATCTTCACCAACAATGTGATCTGATACGAAATGTCACCATATCAAAAACAATATACTCAGATCACAACATAATCGAGGTTTAGACATGTATGTGCGGAGCCCCAGACCGACAAAATGAGTTTTAGTCACGAGGGAGCCTTCCCCAAATTCAACTTCAATAACAAGAACATAAAGTGGGACCAAGTAAATCAAGTTCTAAACGATGTAAGCTGGGAAGATAGACTAAGCAACAAAAGACCCAACTAATGCCTAGAACAGATTAACTCGGTGGCACTACGATGTATGCTCAAGGTTTAAATTCCTTTAAGAAAAAGGAGGAGTAGATGTAAAATAAAAAAGAGACAGGTGCTCCCTTACAGGCAAGGGAAAAAAGAATTAACAGGGGCGGCAAAAAGAGGCCAACATATCTGAAATACGTAGGGAGTCACGGGTTTCAGAGAAATAGCAAACATCAAACTTAAGCCAAAGGAATCTTATAGGATCAGGAATCGTGGGAAGAACTTAAAGCCATAAATGAAATCGAAAAAAACCCCCAAAGTATTTCTTTTCTTATGCCAAAACAAAGTCGAGAACAACATCAGTATTGGGCCCCTACTTAAACAAGATGGGTCCTACCAGATGAGAGAAAGGGAAATGAGTGAGCAACTCAAGTCCCAATATGACTCAGTTTTTAGCAAACCGCTACCCAGACTGAGAGTCGAAGATCAAAATGAATTTTTTATGTGAGAGCCACAGAATTTGGTTAACACAAGCCTATCTGATTATTATCCTGACATCAAATGACTCCTTTAGGAGTCAGGAATCGCGGGAAGAAACCCAAAAGCCATAAATGAAATCGAAAGAAACCCAAAGTATTCTTCTCCTATGCCAAATCAAAATCGAGAACAACTTTCCCGTATTGGGCCCCTACTTAAACAAGATGGGTCCTACACAGATGACAGCAAGGAAATGAGTGAGCTACTCAAGTCCCAATATGACTCAGTTTTTAGCAAGCCGCTAACCAGACTGAAGAGTCGAAGATCAAAAATGAATTTTGTATGAGAGGCCACAAAATTTCAATAACACAAGCCTTATCGATGTTATCTGACGCCAAATGACTTCGAACAGGCGAATAAATGACCATGCCCATGCTCTGCCCCAGGGCCAGACTCATGGAACTCTGTGTTCTTCAAGGAACTGCAAGAAGCCCTATCACGAGGCCTTTTCCATCCATGTGAGAGGGAAGCCTGGACACGGGGTCGTCCCTCGTTACTAAAAACAAAAGACATCGCCCCATCCACAAAAGGGGCAGTAAAGCAACAGAACGAACTACAGACCAATAGCCACTAACATCCCATCTCATAAAAATCTTTGAAAGGTCCTAAGAGAAGAATCACCACCCATCTAGAAAACCCATCAGTTAACACAACCCAGGGCAACATGGTTTTTTAGAACAGGTCGCTCCTGTCGTGTCTCAACTATTGGCTCACTACGACAAGGTCTAAATGCACTAGAAGACAACAAGAATGCAGATGTAATACATACAGACTTTGCAAAAGCCTTCGACAAGTGTGACCATGGGCTATAGAGCACCCAAATGTGCTAAAGGATAACAGGAAAAGTCGGGGGCGATGGATCTATAATTTCCTCACTAACAGAAACACAGAGAGTAGTCGTCAACAGAGTAAAGTCGAGGCAGGGGGCTACGGGTGAAAAAGCTCTGTTCCACAAGGGCACAGTACTAGCTCCCATCTTGTTTCCTCATCCTCTTATTCCCGACATAGACCAAGGATGGTCAGCACAGACCGTGGTTTCTTTGCAGATGGACACCCGAATCTGCCTGAACAGTGTCTTCCATTGCAGGGACACTGCAGGCTCCAGGCGGACATCATCCAAAATCTTTCAGTGGGAGGCTGCAGAAAAACATATGAAGTTCAACGATGAGAAAATTCAATTACTCCGATTATGGTAAACATGAGGAAATTAAATTCTTCATCAGAGTACAAAACAAAATTTCTGGCCACCAAAATAGAGCGAAACACCAACGTCAAAAGACATGCGGAGTGATTATGTCGGAGGATTCACTTCAAGGGACCATTAACACTTGTATCAATCGCATATGCTAGACAAATGACAGGATAGGATTAAAAATGAGACTTCAAAACTAGGGAGGCCAAGCCCATGATGACATCTTCAGGTCACTTGTTCTATCTAGGCTGGATATTGCTGCACTCTAAACAGCACCTTTCAAGGCAGGTGAATTGCCGACCTAGAAAATGTACAGAGAACTTTCACGGCGCGCATAACGGAGATAAAACACCTCAATTACTGGGAGCGCTTGAAGGTTTCTCTCAACCTGTATTCCTGGAACGCAGGAGGGAGAGATTACCATGGTTATCTTACTCTGGAAAATCCTTGAGGGACTAAGTACGAATTGCACACGAAAATCACTCACTACGAAAGCAAAAGACTTGGCAGACAATGCACCATCCCCCAATGAAAAGCAGGGTGTCATAGCATGTTAAGAGACCATACAATCCAGTGTCAGGGGCCCGAGACATGTTCAACTGGCCTCCCAGCACACATAAGGGGATTACAACAGACCCTGGCAGTCTTCAAGCTGGCACTGGACAGGCACCTTAAAGGTCAGTTCTGTTCAGCCGGGCTGTGGCTCATACGTTGGTTTGCGTGCAGCCGCAGCAACAGCCTGGTTGATCAGGCGCTGATCCACCAGGAGGCCTGGTCACAGACCGTGGCCGCGGGGGATTGACCCCCGAAACTTCTCTCCAGGTAAACTCCAGGACAGGTGATAAATGACATGCCCATGCACTGCCCAGGGCCAGATCTGGAAAACTCCTTGTTCCTCAAGAACTGCAGGATGCCCTTCGCGAGCCTTGTTACCATCTATGGAGGAGGGATCATGGCCCGGGGGTATCCCACAGTTACTAACAACAACAGACATAGACCCACTCCACAAAGGGGCAGTAAAGCAATAGCCAAAGAACTACAGACCAATAGCACTAACATCCATATCATAAAATCTTTGAAAGGGTCTTAAGAAGAGCAGATCGCACCCATCTAGATACTATCAATTACACAATCAGGGCAATATGGGTTAGAAGCAGCTCGTTCCTGTCTTCTTCCGCTACTGGTATCACTACGACAAGGGTCCTAGATGCAATTAGAAGACAAAACAGAATGCAGATGTAATACATACAGACTTTGCAAAAGCTATTCGACAAGTGTGACCTGGTGTAATAGCGCACAAAATGCGTGCTAAAAGGAATACAGGATAAAAAGGTTGATGGATCTATAATTTCCTACAAACAGAACACCAAAAGTAGTAGTCAATAGAGTTAAAAGTCCGTGGCGGGCTACGGTGAAAAGCTTTGCTCCACAAGGCAACAGTACTCGCTCTCATCTTGTTTCTCATCCTCATATCTGACATAGCAACGGATGTCCAAGCCACAGCACCATGTTTCTTTGCAGATGACACCCCAATCTGCATGACAGTGTCTTCCATTGCAGACACTTGCAAGGTCCGGCAGGACATCAAAACCAACTCTTTCAATGGGCTGTAGAAAACATATGAACTTCAACGATGAGAAATTTCAATTGGTGTTGGTTGTGTGTGTGTGTGTGTTTGTGTGGTGTGTGTGTGTGTGTGGGGGGGGTGCGTCCTTGTGTGTATGCCTATATTTGTTACGCTCGTGTGCACATGTCGTGTGTGCGCCCTGGTGTGTGTATGTGTGCGCGCGCGCGTAGTGTGGGTGTATGAACCACCTAATATTTGTATTTATAACTCATTACAATTGTGACCAGGTGTGTACGTATCAGTGGATCATTACTTGCAATTAGATCCATGGGACTTGTAACCATGTATAGAATGTGAAGCTGGATTCATTACCTCTGTAACTTGCCATCATGTGACAGATCTTACCTGGAGTTCATTACTTAGTAACTAGTTCAGCTTCATAACTTTCGGGTCCAGTGATGGACCCGGAGTATGTACTTTGTATAATCTTTTGACTACCGCCCACAGGATGGGTATGGGGTGCATAATAAGATATTAAACTAAATGGTGCGGTGTGTGTGTGTGTGTGTGTGTGTACTCACCTACTTTTAGACTCACCTAAATTGTGGGTGCAGGGGTCGAGACTCAGCTCCTGGCCCCGGCCTCTTCATGATCGGTACTGGATCCTCTCTGTGTGTGTGTGGTGTAGTGTGTGACTCAACATCCAATATTTGCACCAATATCTCCTTCCAGTTGTGACCGGGTGTGGACGTGTGAATTGCTCATTACACTATAATTTGTTCATTGTTGTAAGCCATGTATAAACGTAAGTAACCATTCTACGAATTCACTACCTTTGTTAAATTGTGAGCTCTTACCTTTGTACCTAGTTCAGTATCCAAACTTTGGCGGGCCCAGTCCCTGGGACCCAATACATACTCTGTAATCTGTAAATTACCTTTGTCACTTGTCATGATTGTGACCAGACCTACTGGAGTTCATTACCTTTGTAAATTGTGAGTTCATTACCTTTGTAAATTGTGAGTTCATTACCTTTGTAAATTGTGAGTTTCATTACCTCTGTAACTTGCTCAGCTATCCAAAACTTTGAGTCAGTCCCTGGACTAATTATTTACCTCTGTAATCTTTTGAATACCGCCCACAGGATGGGTATGGGTTGCATAATAAACATATAAAAAAAAAATGTTCATTAAGAGATTAAGAATCATCCTTTCGAAATGTTTACACAAGCAGCTAGTAAGGGATAATGGGCGAAATGGAGTTTTGTAGATTGGGCTGGGAATGGAAATAATGAGGCTGTTGGTCAATGGATTTAGGGAGCTCCCCAGTTGACATAGCTATGTTCTTTCTATTAATTCAAGTAAGGATTACCTGGTACTCGACACAGCCAATCTGGTATGTTGTAATACCATTCCTCACCAGGCGACGTGGAGTTGCCTTAGTGCTGCATTTAAGTTCATAAAAATTACGTGAAAGGAAATGTTGCAGTCATCTTACTTGCTGAGCATAAAGTAAACAAGTCTCTCCCGTGCATCATATTTGCCATTAATTTTGCCTGTGTGTGGTACTGGGAAGATCGTCATAGCTAGATGTCGCGCCCAAGCACTGACTAACTCATTCGCCCTATGTAAGGGATGAGGGTGTGCGATCTGCCCTAGTTTTCTGTTACCGTAACTCTGGTCTTTGTCTCTCATGCCCGGGTAAGGGGAGGGTGAGAGTATTAGACCTTCGACAAATTGATTCCCAGTCTGTTTTGCCGCAGTTCTGTCATGCGGCTCTTCTAGCAGCAGCAGGGCAGTTTGGAGAGCCTCAGCATTCCAGGGGTACGATGGTTTTCTGTAGGCTAGGCCTAGTCTGCGAGCAGTTACGTTTCAAATGTTCGAAGTTTGAATCATTGTAATAGGTATGGTTTTTATAAGACTTATGTTATTATGGGGGGGAAAAATTGTTAATTTGGATTTAGAGTAGTAGGAGGTTTCAGAGCGGCTCTATGTAGTTCTGAATTACTGCTCAGAGGTCATTGTTAAAAGTTCTCGACCGAGGAACACTTATAAGAATGTGGGAAAAGTGCATTTATCTGAATGTAAACTAATTATGTAATAACAGTTAATGATAACAAGATAATTATTATTTATCAACTGTTACATAGACAAGTAGGATTTGGGACACCTAAGTCGCAAAAATGTCCCCCTTCGTTACCTACCACTGTTCATCACACAGTTGCTCTGGACCTGAGTGTACCTGGAGACAGTTCCGGGGGGATCAAACGCCCCCGTGGCCCCGGCTGTGAAGGCTCCTGGTGGATCAGAGCCTGTCAACGAGGCGGCTGTACTGCTGGCTTGCACGCCTAAGGCAACGTTTATGAGCCACAGCCCGGCTGGTCAGGAACGACTTTTAGGGGCTTGTCCAGTGCCAGATATTAATTAAATGTACTATACATACACAGGAATACTGGTAAATATATAAATTTGAGGACTGTATATTAAAAATTAAATGGTTATTATATACACAATTTCATACCAGACGGGAAAATATTCTTAATATCACTCACGCAATTTGATGGAGAATAATGTGTATCATACTCAGAAAACCTCACTCTAACTAAATCTATGAAATAATTGCTGGCAGGATTACACACCAATCATAGAGAGCTTATCTGAGGTTCCTGAGCTGTCTTGTTCCAGTTGTTGATCTCTCAAGTTATGAGGAATGTATATCCACAATTTCACCTCTATTTGAGAGAGTAAGCACAATTTTAACCTCTAGAGCCCGACAAATTCTTCCCATTCCCCGTTTCTCATACAAATTCAAAACCAAAATGGCGAGAGTCTCGTTTCTGCGCAGACGCAGGCTTTGTTTTCTATGACATAATTCTTATTAAATCAGTATGGCATAGATTTACATATTAATACTGAATTTCTGGAAAAATATATACTTATTTTCCACACTGCGGCGGCCGGGGTTCATTGCTAAACGATTCCAACTACTCCTTCCTTTAGAGACGATTCCAGCCAGTTTGGCTTGAGTGGCTGTTCTCCTTAGTAGGTCTTACTACGATTTCATCTTCCGGTCACCTGGTCTGCGTTATCTTCCATATCACTCGTGTCATTTCCATCAGATTTTCATTTAGTTTGATTGATCACCTAATTCCCAGGGAATCAATTTATTAATTGTGTTGTAAACTTTTGGCCACGACCACAACACTTTGACATTCCTGACAACACCTTGTGCATCTGGGTACAATGTCAATACTTTTGCCAGATGCACAATATTCGATGTTGTTCAGTGTCAATTAACACTAATGTCACCTGGTTGATGGGTCTGTCGATTAACTGCTTTGTCGCACCATAAAAGTGTTCAACGTAGTGTAAGACGCTATTCCTTACGCCACACATTAGACCAATGATCAATTACTTTATTTAAACATTTTAAAATTATTACACAAACCACTGCTGCATCATTGTAATCTTCATCACTTTCTTCGAGATTTATATATTAACAGGGGCCAGGCTTCCCATTTCCTCCACATATTTGGTGAGAAGGTGTTAAGACATCTGCATAGGTGGTATCACTCATGTACGAAGAGCGGCCTATTATTTATATGATTTTTCTTGCTCACTAACACTGCACGGAATTCTTCCCAAATTAATTCTCTTCGGTGTAGTCTTTGCAGAGACACCTCTTCACTGTGTGTCTATCAGTCTTTATACAGCCCCCCTGCAAGGGGCTATAGGGATTAATAAAAATCCAGGTCCACCCTCGCTGGGTTTTAGCCGAGATTGTTCATCATTTTCTCTTATTTATTCTATAAGTGTGAGCACATGCTACAAAATTTGGGGCATTATCCGAAATCATCACCTTGGACAGGATCTCCTAACTGCAAATTTTAGAAAACCAGTGCATAAAACTGGTTTCTGCAGGACAATTCCCTGTTCCACTTCAAAATGAGCTGCCTTAGCAGCAGTACAGAGTGAACCAAACAAACATACACTTTCAGTGGAAACACCAATTGACATACCTGTAAAATTATTGGTACCATATAGTCTACATGTTACATCAAAAATGGTTCCTAATTGTACAAGTTCTTTGGCAATGGTGGAGGGACCGGGTACATCAGGATTCTGGCATCCACACGGCGGACATATTACACAAGATTTAATCACCCTTTTTTACACTTGCCGTCCATTTATGGAATCCAGGATAGTTTTCCCCTAATACAATTTAAGGTATCTTGTACCCCACCATGCATTACATTTTTCTAAGGGCATTTAGAACAATCAAATTTGTTAGATAATGAGTTTTGGGGCTGTAAGATAGGGTTGTTAGCATATCACCCCAATTCAGCATTTTGTAACCTACCTCTGCACCTAATTTAACATTGTTCTCTAATACAGCCCAATTTCTCTATTATAGAACCTTTCATAATTTTTCTTTCCAATCATCAATTTAATCTCATTTTCCATTAGATTTCACCTGTTACCCTCTTTATCCACAATTCAAGAGGATGTGAAAACTTACATGAAATATTCATCTTGT
The DNA here is from genome assembly GCF_026875155.1 of Cherax quadricarinatus. Classification (NCBI taxonomy): domain Eukaryota; kingdom Metazoa; phylum Arthropoda; class Malacostraca; order Decapoda; family Parastacidae; genus Cherax; species Cherax quadricarinatus. Next base: position 463,079 of record NC_069420.1, read on the forward strand.
TTGAAATTTTAAAACACCAACTTAGTTACATTGATTAGTTAGGGGTAAAGAGAATACTAATTATATCAATGGCTAGGAAGGGACAAACTATGGAGCGGTGGCCCAGTATTTAACAGGAGGTCAAATACACTTTTGTACAGGCCAATTAGTTTTATTTACCAACCACCTGCATTCTTTAAACCATGACCAGAATTTACAAATTTAGCATAAGGTGAACTCGAGACGCCGAACTCAGTGGATTGATTCTCCTCACCTGGTATCTGATTAAATGTTAAACATATGCTGACCCAAACTATTATACTTCTCTTGGCATCTGATTAATTTCAGCGACTTGTTTTGTACGTTACACCCAATTTTACTGTTTCATTACGAATCCCCCCCCCCCATTGTAAGGTACCTCATTATAGACCAAATTACAGTGTCGCTAATAAAAAAAAATTTATCTCCTGCCCCAATCTATTTCTATTATAATTAGCTATTTGACACCTTACAGAAATGGGCTTTAAATTCCAGCTGAGGTAGGTATGTGATTTAATGGAGAAACTTTAGCCTTAGCATAAACAAGAGAAAATAACACTATTACATTGAAGTAAGCAACTGCTCCAATGCCAATTCTGAAGCATCACATAAAAGTGGAAGTACATTTTTTCCCATTTGGATAGCCACCTGACGTGGGAACGCCCATATTGGAATTTTCTTCATAATCACCAATTAATTCATCCACTGATTTAATGAATTCCTCAGGTAGAATTTCATCCAAGCACATTTTAAGGTTTCCATGCTTCCTGGAATTAATATTTTCCCTCTTATAGTAAGGTGATATTACACTAAACCTAGTGTGATCCAAACATTTGGAAACTTCAGCAAGAAAAACTATCTTAGTTAATTTATTGGGCATACTGTAATTATTAGGTATTAACATTAACAAATCTCTCTCCGTCTCCCAATTTTAAACCCCAATACTTATACCTTTTGGCACTTCATCTTCAGGGTAATCTTTACTTATTTTGTCCTTTAATTTGGACGAATTACTTTTCCAATCTCTCAGAGGCATATTTGCCACTTTGCAATATTTTATTAGCCTCTACCATAAGTCATTAACAGTTACTCTTCGTTGACGTCCACACCGGGAAATTGTCCAATAAATTGTTTGCTCATAACTTTACTCAATGGACTTTCCTACGTTTAAGGTGAGCATTTATCGTCGCTTGAAGTAGGAACGGACTGGATGTAGACCAAATCAATACGCTCCTAAAGCGAAAGGTTTTCAGCGGGCTTAAGTGGGTCACTAGGATTCTCAGGCCATAAGAAGCGGGTACAATCCCGGTTCAGCCCTCTTGTTAAACCAAATTTAGAACGCTTCACTTATGTCAGCCGTAATGGCATAGTGCTTTCAACTCTGAAATTTCGTAAAGATATCTCCTAATTTTTCCCGTCAATGACGGACCTGTCATCAAAAGTCATTAAACTAGGTACATTTTTGTTCTCTGGCATACAATTAAACACAATCCTCAAAGGAGTGGTCTTAGAATCCTTCTTCACTCCGTGATGTGGCAAATGTGACCATAAAATTTTGGCTGCTCAGGGAGGTACTCTTTCTATAAATTTATTATGTAAGCAATTATATCTTATATGCAGTTAACAATCTGGTGTCTTACTCAGTTCGCGGAGCTGAGAGCCTTTAACTGTCCGTATGCCATTCTGTAATTAGTGGGCATTCTGGACGGTTCAGTCTCACGGAAGTCGCACCCAGTTTGTCTCCAGATTCAAATTTTACCTCTCTCAGGTATTGCTATGAGTAAAAAGCTTGTCACTGGACTTTCTTCATTGACATTTATTCCAATGTGTCTAATTCCACAATTTATGCATGGTACCACCATTCTTATGGAGAAGAAAATTATATGGGTGTACGATTTCTGAGTAAGACACACAGTTATGGTATTTGTGGAAAATATTTTAATTTTCAAATCTATAGCTCCTAATAGGTGTTTATTGTGTCGATATGAGTCAAAAATGTATTTGGACAATAGGACAGAACCCAAAGAGTTCCCTTTTGGCAAGCACAGATGTGCTGTGGGTAGAGGTCGAATTGGGACATGGGGGTGGCGGGGAGTGCTTTGAATGTAGTGAGGAGGCTGGGAAAGCATGGAACCAGGAAACTGGCATTCACGGCGCTAAGGAATTAATATAGGCTTCTTTTCATAAAAGGAAGTGTCGTAACTGTTCCCTGGTGGAGAGTGAGGGAACGGATTTACGGGACCACCGTAATAAAGTGGTAAAATGAGTAAATAAGGTAGGACCGGGGTTGACTGGCGCGTCACCATGGACTGTGTCCGGGGGAAAATTCCCCCTTGGTTTGGATCATCACTCATCGGTCCTCAGAATCTTAATGGAGTGATCTCTAATGTGTATAATAAATTAAAGAACATTAAATCGTCTGTGAATTGTAATGTAATTAATGAAATAACGCTAAGTAAGAGAATGCGTGAAGTAAAATAAGTCGCCTTGCTCCGAGTGAACACTTTAGACCTCGTTGTTCCCGGGACGAGGAAAGCGAAGTTCATTGAGTCCGACTTCTAAACCGGGACAAACCAACGATACCTCGTCCTGCTGGAATGAGAACCGTGTCGGTGTAGCAGGACATCGAACTGAATGGTGAATGGAGAAATAAGGAGTATCAATCACCCACAGTTAAGTAACCCTTCTAATTATAGCAGACTGATACTGGGCCAGTTGGGTATGTTGTAATTGGATAGGTTATGAGTGATCCAGCTACATTAAGTGACCACCAGGAAATATCTGGTAAGTGGAGAGATTATGTACAAGTGTTTTTCCTTGATGGATAACCATGTGTAACCTACCCCCCCCTCTTCATTCAGTTACACTACTGTAATCTATACAGTCCGAAATTTAAATTTAGTAGCACCGTACTTGTGGTGCTATCCAACCATACTGGTCTCGGGTAGATATGGATAAGATTGTGAGGTCGAAGGAACCACCTGCCATGACCAGGGGTGGTTACGTTTTCTCACATGTCTACATGGGGTGACTATGGTAAACAATATGGTTGTCTCCCAATGAATTACTTGTATGTATAATAATGTTGAGGTACAACAGGTAATCACCCCTAGAAAATTTTCCACATCTGCCCGCTGGTCCTTCGAACCAGATGCAATCAGTGAAAAATTTATTGAATTAATTACTTAATAATTAAGTGACTGATTGAAGGAAGTGGGTATAGGGTACACAAATTTTTAAACGATCGTGGTGATGATAATTAACCCCAATTAATTGCTAGCACATGTGTGGCTAGGGTTTATACAAGAGTAAAGTGCAAGAATTACTCTTACAAGCGCCTACCTAAGTTGTATAATCAGTGATTAATAATTTCTACTAACCATGACTGGATCTGATGGAGTTAATGTGGCTGACAAATCCGTGAATTTTAGAGTAAAGAAAGCATCATTACAGGCTATTAAAGGCCATGTGATGAAGGCATTTGATTTAATGAATCAAAGAACCTGAACCCTAATAAATTTAAAGTTATACTTAGACGCTTAAAAGAGTAGATTTGAAATTGGGACAAATTGTGGTTTAAAGACTGTGAAAGAGATCTGCTGGAGAAATTGTGCAGATGGAATGGAAATGAATGTTTTAATTAATCAACATTACGAATTGGAAGAAAAACTGTCTTTTAAAAGTAAGGCTTTGAATAAATTAAAGGGTGTAAGCCAGGCAGTTGATCAACCCATTAATGCAAAGGGTGGGTTTGCCAAAACCTCCAGAGTACGGTCTGAAGAAAATCAAACTAGGTCGGCAAGAATTAAATTGTTTAATTGCAGACCAGTCAGCCAAACATTCTAAGGATATAACACATAATGACTCTGAAGTAAACTGTCCAAGTGTCAAAAGGAAAAAAACTCCCAATGGTAATAATCATAATTAAGAGTTAAATAGGCACAAATCAAGTGACAGGAATCAGTAAAAAGTGGTTACTCACATCAAGGGAAGAGGAAAAATTACCTCAGTAAGGGTTACCCGTTAATAAGAGGTCAGGCAAGGAAAGGAGAGACTGGGCTCTTCTGCAAAGGTACTCATTTCACTAAAAATTGTAATGCCTATAATTCATGGGATATTAAAGTGGAAAGAATGAAGAACTTGACAGATTTATCCGATGTCTAGACAATCATAATGTAAAGGGTTGTCATACCAAATTGAACAGTTGCATCAATGCAACAAGGGAAGGCACCATACAGTTATGTGCAGGGGTTTTATGTGATTCTTATAATAATGGTGACAATAATGATAATGTTAATAACACTGACACTACAGTGACTGATGTAAAGGTTGCCCGCAATGGCAATAATGATGGCCTAGCTGAGGTAGCCTTGCCGGTGTTGGATGTAATAATTCAGGATAAAGGGCATAACTCCAAACCCATGCGGCGTCACTCTCCTCAACCCTGGTACGGGCCGTGTAATATATGGCAGACTACCGCCTAGTAATAATGACTAGAGGAAGTAGTGAATACAGTCACGGTATCTTACTCATAAAAGGTCAACCCAGTACAAGTATTCTTCTATCGAGAAATGATGTTGAACCAGTCAAATTTTGTGGAAGCTGGACAGCATAGGGATTAATATAAATGAGGAAAGTACAAATGATTCCATTACTCAGGAACAATACCTGAAGGATGTTAAATTTGAATCTGGACATTACTGGTGCGACTTCCGTGGAAGCTCAACCATCCAGAAATTATCTACTAATTATAGGATGGTGTATGGACAGTTAAAGGGCCCAGCTCTGCGAAATGAGCAAGACACCAAAATTGTTGACTGCTTAATGATATAATTAATAAACAGTTAAATAATAAATTGTTCTTACTTCAGGCGACGATAAATGCACACCATAAGTGCACAGGTGGTCCACTGAGCGAAGTAATTGGGTAAATAATCTTATGTGGACAATTTCCGGGTGTGACGTCAACTGAAGAGGAACTAATGAGGATATGTGAAGGGGTTAATGCCTATATGCAGTAATGTGCTGGGGCTGACTTGGGATACTGAGAGAGACTTGTTATTGTTAAAGTCTCATATTTCTAGTATGCCCAACAAATTAACCCCGAGAGCATAGACTTAGTGTCACACCTTACAATAAGAGGGAAATTGTTAATACCAGAAGCATGGAGGCTTGAGTGTGCTTTGGGTGGAGCCCTACCTGAGGAGTTAACAGATGGAAAGAATTAATGGGTGATTATGTGTACCAATGTTGGAGTTCCAAAGCCAGGTGGCCAGTGAAGATGGGAAAATTGTACTCCACATTATGTAAGTCGTCTAGCAACGACCTCCGCCCGGCCGCAGTGTGGAAAATATTTTAATTTTCCGAAGCTATAGCGCCTAATAGGTGTTTAATGTGTCGATATGAGTCAAAAATGTATTTGACAATAGGATAGAACAAGAGTTCCCTTTGCGCATGCACGGATGTGCGGGGGTAGAGGTCGACTCGGGGTATGGGGGAGGCGGGAGTGATTTGAATGTAGTGAGGAGGCTGGGAAAGCATGGAACCAGAAATTGGCGTTCACGGGGGCCTAAGGATTAATGTAGGCCTCATTTCATAATAGGAAGTTTTCCGAAAACTGTTCCTGGGGGAGAGTGAGGGAACATATTTACGGGACCACGAATTTAAATTTGGAAAAATGAGTAAATAGGGGTAGGACCCGGGGTGACTGGTAAACCCACAGGGGATTTTTCCCCCGGGGAAAAAATTCCCCCTTGGTTTGGATCATCACTCATGGGTCTCAGATTTTAAAGGGGTTTTACCCTTAATGTGTAAAAAAATTTATGAGACATTAAATCGTCTTGTGAATTGTAAGGGAAAATTATGATAATAATGCTAATTAAGAGAATGCGGAAGGGGAAAATAATTTCCCTTGCCCAAAGGGGAACACGTTAGACCTTGTTTTTTCCCGGGACGAGGAAAGTGAAGATCATTGATTTCACGACCTTCTAAACCGGGACAAACCAATGGTTACCTCATCCTGCGGGAATGAAAACCCGTGTTGGTGTACGGACATCGAACTGAGATGGTAAATTTAAAGGAAAAAAGGAGTTTAAAAACACCCACATTTAAGAAACCCCTTCTATTTTAAAGCAGCTGATACTGGCCAGTTGGGTATTTTTGAAATTTGGGGAAGGGGTTTATGAGTGATCCAGCTACATCAAGTGACCCCCCGGGGAATACCTGGAAAGTGGAGAGATTATGTAAAAGCTTTTTTCCCTTTTGATGGATATATCCATGTGTAACCTACCCCCCCCCCCTTCATTCAGTTGCACAATATAATCTATACACCCCAAAATTTAAATTTAGTGGGCCCCGGGTACTTGGGGGTGCTACCCAATCCAAGGTCCGGATAGATAGGATAAGATTGGGGAGGAAAAAAAAAAAGGGGACAACCTGCCGTGACCAGGGGGGGGTTTAAGTTTCTCCATGTCACAGGGGGTTGGCTACGGTAAACAATATGGTTGTCTCCCAATGAATTACTTGTATGTATATAATGTTGAGGTTTTACGGTAATCACCCCTAAAAAATTTTTCCAAAATTTCCCGGTCGGGCCTTTTGGTAAACCCACTTTAAGAAAGCTTTACTTATTCAGCCAAAAAGCATAGTGCTTCACTCTAAAATTTTAAATAAGAAAACTCCAAATTTTTTCCGTCAAGAGGGACCTGCCCATAAAACAGTCTTTTTAAACTAGGTACTTTTTTTTTGGTATCGGGCACTAAAATTTAAACAAAATTCCTCAAAGGAGTGGTCTTAGAATCCTTCTTCACTCCGTGAGGGGGCAAATAGTGACCAAAAATTTTTGGGCGGGTTCAGGGGGGTACCTCTTCTAAAATTTTAAAATTAAAATTAAAATTTTCAGCAATTTTTATCTTTATATGTTTTTAAACCCAATTTCTGGGGGTCTTACTCAGTTCGCGGAGCTGACCCTTTAACTGTCCATGTGCCTTTCTGAAATTTAAATTTGGGCAATTCTGGGGGTTCCAGTCTCCACGGGGGGGTCGCCCCCGTATTGCCCGATTAAAATTTTACATCTCTAGGAATTGCCCTGATTAAGAATCGTCTGGACTTTTTTTCTTTTAAACATTTATTCCAATGCTGTCTAAACCCACAATTTATGCCCGGCCCTCAACCCCATTTCTCTATGGAAAAAATTTTTACTGGGGAAAACGTTTCATGATTTAAGAAAACACAGTTTTTGGTATTTGTATTTCCCCTTGCCCTTTAAAGGGTTATTACGAGGAATCCTACCATAAATTTACGGGCTCCTGCAGTTTTTCAAAAGGGTGATACCACATTTTTTTTAACCATACCCTTCACAAAGGGGGGCAAAATGTCATTTACCTATCAAAATATTTTTTTGGGCCTACAGAATCATCACTTACACCGGGAAGGGTGCTAAAAAATTTAAATTAGGGAAACCCTTTTGTAGCTTTACAAACCTTACGGGAGACATTTTATCTGGAAGGGCTATCTACAAATTTCTGCATTAAAACGTTTTTTTTTCATTTTCCCAACCTGACAGTTACATAAACATTTTCATAAAAAATTGACTCCTTTTTTTCTGAGAGAAAAAACCCGATAATTTTAAAGTTTTTGGGGTCTCCCCCTCTGTATTTCATACCCTCAAACATTTATTTTATGAAAGTACCCTGGGGGTCCCTGGTCCAATAATGGGAGGTTTTCATTTTTTTATTTAAGCCTTTTATCATCAATTTTTTTTCCCGTAACACAGGTAAGGCTACTTCAGCAAAAACCCCCATTATTAACAATTTGCACAATTTTTTCATTAGCTACTGTTGTGTCAAAGGGTTGTTTAACATTAACATTTTTTCAACATTTCATAAAGAAACCCTTTTTTACATGAAATATATGGGGGTCTTTTCCCTTTTTGCAATTTTATAACAGAAGTTTAAAATTTTGGGATAACAAACCTTTTCAATTGTGATTACCCAAAACCCCTAAAATATCTGTCAATTTTCCCCCAATCTTTCAATTTATCATTCCATGAATTGTTTTGCAATTTCAATTTTTTAAAAAATGAGTACCCTTTAGAAAAAGACAATCTTCCTTTTTTTGGGCGGGGTTTTTTTATTAACTGGGCAAAGTTAGGGGGGTAAATTAATTTTTTCTTTCCTTGTGGGGAAACATTATTTCGATTCCCGGGTACTTGATATGCACCCATCAACTCTTTTTTTGGGAATGAAAATTTTATTTTTAACATTTGGATTAATTTTTCCCCTTTTTGAAAAATTTACAGAAACCTCAAGTTTTTTATGGGTTTTCATCTTTTAAAAAAGTTGGGTTGGGTGGTCTGCAACTAACAATTAATTCTTTTTAGACCTAGTTTTTATTTCCCCCAACCCCAAAAAACCCCCGTGATATTTTTTCTGATCCATTCAAGTGTTTTTCAGCTTAATTTTTCTGTACCATGGCCCCCAATAACCATCGATTCCCTTTAGATTATATTTATTACTTTTAAAATTTTAGAAAGGTTCTCTCCGTTTAACTCTAAACTGTTTTTAAAATTTTTTTAAAGGGGTCTGGATTATTATTATTTTTAAAACAAGGGGGAAAACGCTTAAAACCCGGGGGGTTTTACAGCGCCTGGGGGGGGGATATGTGGAAGGCATTTTTGCTTTTAAATTTTTGGGGAAATGTAGCACAGATCCAATTTTCCCCAAATCAAGACCCCCCACCAACATCAAGGAAACCCTTTCCCTTTAGGGGTGTGTGATCTGGAGATTTTAAATTAACAAAAATATTTCTAGATCCCAAACTAATTTGTTTTTATTTCCATAAGTGACTTTCCCAAAAAGTTTAACGCTTCCCTTTTAAGAGTCATCTTTCATTTTGGGGAAAAGGGTTTTTTTTTGAGTATTAAACAACTCCTCTTACCTTCCTTTGAGGGGGAAAAAAAAAGTAGTTAAAACAGGCTAGGTCCCCTCCTGTCATGACAGCTGCTTTAAAAATTGAAAAAAATTCCCCCAAATTTTTTCCAGGGTTAAACACAGGCAAACACAATTTTGGGGTTTTTTTTGGGAAAAAACATATTATTTGTTGGGGGCAGACTGACCAACGCCTGGGTTTTCACATTTTAATTTAAATTTAAGACCTGGGCTTTTACAAAAAGAATCTTTTCCCCCTAATTCAAATAATGATTAATCATGAGATCTACTTCAGTCTCATCACACAGTTTTTTTAAACAAAAATTTTTTAAAATTTTTTGTAAAATTTAAATTTTTATGAATCATATCTATTTCCTAAAACATCTAAATACAATTTTAAATCATCAAAATATTCACAGTTTTCCCTTTATTTTTAAATTTCCCAAAAATTTTTTGTATGCTTTTTTACATGGCCCCCTTCCCAGCTTAAATAAGCTTTTTTGCTCTATATTCCATATAAATTTTTCCTACATTAATTTCCCTTTTAAATTTCAGCCATGATGCAATGTATTAAATTCAATTTTAAAAACATGATTTTTAAATAAATTATTTTACTTTATAAAGGTAAATTTGTACAAAAATTACCTTTGAAAAAAACCTACTACCTGAGGGTTAGCAAATTCCCTTATAATATAAATTTTAAATGTACCTTAATACAAACTTGGCTCATCAAAATTAATATTTTTACAAATAAAAAATCCTTGCCAGAATTTGGCATAGCAAAATTAATATTATACACAATATAATCTTTATCCACACTTGTCTTATCAATTACACATACACTGTATAAATCTTGGCAAGAATTGTCTTATCAAATTAGTATTATACAAATTAATATAAACTTACCCAGACTTGAGCTTAGCTTATCAAAATTAATATTGTAATTATTATAATCCACTACACATTAAGTAAATTGTGAACTTAACATCCACCTCCTTCTGTCATTTCACATATAATTATTAAGTAATTAACAAATTTAAATGACTTCACTAATTACCTCCGGTTCAAGAAGGACCAACGAAAATTTAAATGTGGAAAATTGCAATTTATCTGAAATGCAACTAATTATGTACATAACAGTAAATGATAAAGATAATTATTATTTATCAATGTTACACAGACAAGTAGGAATTTGGGACACCTAGGTCGCAAAAAAGTCCCCCTTCGATTTCCTACCACTGTCATAACCACAAGTTTTCTCTGGACCTATTAATTAAATGGAAATATACATTTCAAAACCGGAATACTGGTAAATTTATAAAAATTTTTGGACTGATATTAAAAAATAATGAATGGTTATATATACACACAATTACATAAAGGGAAGGAAAATATATCTTAATATCACTCACCAAATTTGACAGGAGATTAATGTGTGTCATACTCAGAAAAACCTCACTCTAAATCTATGAAAATAAGGGCCAGAAATTACACACAAATCTAGAGAGTTATCTGAGGTTCCTGGAGTGTCTTGTCCAGTCGTCTGATATCTCAAGTTATGCAGGAATGCATATCCACCAATTTCACCTCCTATTTGAGAGGTGTCAGCACAATTTTAACCTCTAGAGCACGAAAAATTCTTCCCCATTCACCGTTTCTAATACAAATTCAAAACCAAGATGGCGAGAGTCTCGTCTGCGCAGACGCAGGCTTTCCGTTTTCTATGACATAAATATTATTAAATACAGTATGGCCATATATTTACATATAAATACTGAATTTCTGAAAAATGCATACTTTTTTATTTATTTATTTATTTATTTATTTAGAAATTTAGCATACATACAGAGGTACAAAAAAAAATACAGGTAAGAGCAGCATGCCAAAGCCACTTATATGCATAGCATTACGGGCTGGCTTACAATTAACTTAAGATTAACTAAGCAATGATGAAATCAGTGATAAGACATTATTGTAAACAGATAACTATAAAATACAAATGAGTATTACAAAGACAGGTCATATGGTTGCATGCATTGCTGTTCATTCAGTATTTTCCACAAGAATTATACCAGTCAGTCACATGTGCAACAAAGTCATCATGCTGATCAGGGGGAACATTAAAACGTTTCCGTTTGAATATCCCACTAGGAAGGATAGTATTACCAATATCTAGAGAGGTTAACCTTGCGAAATGATCTGATGATATATCTGTTACAATGGAAGACTCACAGCTGGCAGAAGTAATGTTATTAATGTGGCCCGGTGGTCTGGTGGCTAAAACTCCCGCTTCACACACGGAGGGCCCGGGTTCGATTCCCAGCGGGTGGAAATTCCGACACGTTTCCTTACACCTATTGTCCTGTTCACCTAGCAGCAAATAAGATAAGAGATAAGATTTCGTTCGGATTTTTAACCCCGGAGGGTTAGCCACCCAGGATAACCCAAGAAAGTCAGTGCGTCATCGAGGACTGTCTAACTTATTTCCATTGGGGTCCTTAATCTTGTCCCCCAGGATGCGACCCACACCAGTCGACTAACACCCAGGTACCTATTTGCTGCTAGGTGAACAGGACAACAGGTGTAAGGAAACGTGTCAAATGTTTCCACCCGCCGGGAATCGAACCCGGGCCCTCCGTGTGTGAAGCGGGAGCTTTAGCCACCAGACCACCGGGTCACCCCAAATAGGTACCTGGGTGTTAGTCGACTGGTGTGGGTCGCATCCTGGGGGACAAGATTAAGGACCCCAATGGAAATAAGTTAGACAGTCCTCGATGACGCACTGACTTTCTTGGGTTATCCTGGGTGGCTAACCCTCCGGGGTTAAAAATCCGAACGAAATCTTATCTTATCTTACTGTTTTCCACCCGACAAATTTCTAAGGCCTGAAGGAAGCCTGTTGCTGACTCAAAGTTAGGTTGTCTTGCTCTACCGGGGTTAAAACATTGCTTCCACCTAACTTAATAGGGAACTTTTTGTTGCCGTTGTTATTCTTGAAAATAACTTATGTTCTCTGCCAGTTCCTTCCGAACTTTGAGTAGTAATCCTTCACCAGAAATTGGTCAACAGGACTCAATACGTCGTAAGCTGTGATGGCTCTCATAACCTACAACAACAACAACACTACAACAAGCTGGCAAGTTAATACAACACTTACGTTAAATACATGATTATTGTAGGCATACAGTGGCTACAGATCATTAAGGTATGACCTAAAATAACCCAAGAAAGCCAAACACAATAAATTTTCTAAATTACATTAGTAGGTTGGTGGTACCAAACAATGGAACTTAAAAATTTGTGACTAACTTTCAGATGACACAAAAGTTCGCCTTCTGTCTCCTGATTTAATAATATAATTAAAAAAAAACACTTCCTAAACTAACTTAAACCTTGTTTAGATTAGTTATGTTAAAGTTTGATGTATCAAAAAAACGCTGTTGATGTAAACCTTATTAATATTCATCATAAAGTTCTCATTATCAATAAAGTGTTGCTAAATATATAATAAAATATATTCTTCCTCAGTATTTACAACTACAAATATTATAACATCTATCACAGGTCATTAATCTTAAGCCATATTGTTGCATGTTTTTTGGGTTATCCTGGGTAAACAAAAGTTTGTTTCTTTGCAAACCTGGAGTTTACCTGGAGAGAGTTCCAGGGGTCAACGCCCCCAAGGCCCGGTCTGTGACCAGGCCTCATGGTGGATCAGGGCCTGATCAACCAGGCTGTTACTGTTGGCCAAAAATTGGACTCAAAGTGGGCAAAATTGACGATTCATAAATATCGCTGCGATTGCTAACTTTGCAAGACCATAATTTCATAAGTTTTCCATTAAATTTCATCCTTTTGGTTTTGTTACCATTGGGAAAATATTCTCTATCATTTCATAAGAAAAAATAATTTAGTTATTTTATTTATTTATTTTTTTTTTAAATTCTTCGACACTGAGAGCAGGTTTGTGAAAAGGTTAATTATTTAATTATTAGTGAGACTTCAGTAGGATTTGTTGGTGCTAGCATTTGGGTAATTACCAGTGGGGTAGTCTTTTGGCTAAGTATTTGCATTTGGGGTTTTGCTTGCTAGCTTTGATCCTATGTTAGAAAAGAAGACATTAAGTTTGTTGGCAGTGTCTATAGGCTGTATGTGTGATTCATCTGGTTTTGTTAAGTTAATCTCTCTCTTTCTAGACAGTTTTCTGGAGCCCAGAATTTCAGAGAGGTTTTCCAGGTCTTTTTTATATCACCTTTTATTTCATTAAATCTGTTTACATAATACATTTGTTTGGACTTCCGTATTAGATTAGTAAGTATTGATGTGTATCTTTTGTTAGTTCTTTTGTTATTAGACCCTGTCTGAATTGTTTTTCATATACTATTTGTAAGCTATGGGCTGTTTTGTCTCTTTGCTGAGATCAGTTTCATTTTCATTGGACAATGTCTATTATAGAGGTTTTGTGTAGAAATATTTTAACACATTCATCAATATTGTGGCTGTCCGCTGGCTCACCCAGCCAGTCAGTGTTATGTAAGGCAGAAATAAAATTATTTGTTAGTTCTTTTGTTATTAGACCCTGTCTGAATTGTTTTTCATATACTATTTGTAAGCCATGGGCTGTTTTGTCTCTTTGCTGAGATCTGTTTCATTTTCATTGGACAATGTCTATTATAGAGGTTTTGTGTAGAAATATTTTAACACATTCATCAATATCGTGGCTGTCCGCTGGCTCACCCAGCCAGTCAGTGTTATGTAAGGCAGAAATAAAATTATTTACTGATGACTCATCATATAGTCGAAAAGAGATCTTTGTCGTTTCCTGAGGCAATCTACCTAAGTTGGTTATGAGAAAAGTTGGGTAGTGGTCCGTAGTGTTGTCTGTGATTATCCCTGCTTTTAGTGGGGATATAGTATTGGTCCAGATATGATCAAGTAATGAGGCATTTGTCTCTGTGATTCTTGTTGGTTTAGTTATAGATGGTAGTAGCAACAGTTGCTCGTAGTGTTTGTGAAATCAGCTACTTGGGGGTCAGCTGCTTGGATGAGGTTTATATTAAAGTCACCAGCAAGTAACTGGTGATCCTTATTCATCTCTGAGTCAATTGTCCTGTTTCTTAAGTTGTCACTAAATGTTTATTTGTGTGAGCTAATCTGTAGACTGCTCCACCTGCTATTTTTTTTTTTTTTAGGGTTTTTTGGGTGTGAATTTGGC
>NC_069420.1:477738-499776 GCF_026875155.1 Cherax quadricarinatus
CTTGAGCGGGGATTGCGCAATTTTGAATCACAAGGAGTTTGTAATAAACCCTATAATCGGCAGTAAGGGTGACTTTTGAGTCCAAAAAATAGGATTTCGCGCCACACAAATGAAATATCTGGCAAACACCCCGGGGGAAATTTATACTTACAAATTTATTCTTACACCCCAATGTTGTGAGGGTTTTGACAGCTTCAGACCTCTCGGGGGGCGGCGTGTAAACGTTTGCGCATTTACACAAGTGTTCGTTATAAAGTTAAAATAAACACAGCGGGAAAGGCCCAAAATTTCCCCAACACCTCCCTTTTGCAAATTTCCCCTTGCATTTTTTAAATTTCTAAAAGGGCTATGCATGCAGGGGTGTGAGGGAAAGTTCAACGAAAAGGACAGCGAGCGAGAATGGGACGATTTTTTGATTGCCGGCTCTTTTTAAAATTCAGGTAGGGTCTCTACTCCGCATCCCTCCCCTTTTCTCCCCCCAAAAGGGGGCGTGGGGGGCTCGGCCAAACATAATCACTTGACCACGCCCCCAGCACAACTGAAAGTAAAAACCCTGCCCTATTGTAGTGGATAAATTAGTGAAAGTTTCACTTTTGCCCAAAAAAAAAACTTAGTCCTTTCAGTCTTAAGTCCCATGTAATTTTTTTTGAAACACCAGTCTTTTGGGTTTTTGTACTTATCGGGAATGTTTCTTAAGCAGGGGGTAACCTTTGTCCTTCCAGCGGGAAGACACTCGGGTCACTGCCAACCAAAAGAAACGTGTTAAAGGAGACAGACTGAAGTAAGAGACATCATTTTTTTATCTACCTCCGATTAATTGTAGGAACCGCAGGAAAACTACCCCTTATTTTGGCGTGATAAAAAAACCTGCGTTTCTGTCATCGGACTACTATTAAAGGCTATAACCGTGAGAAACATCGTTAGTTGTCACTCAACACCTGCGACTTCCCCCCCCCCCCATCATAACGGCTAAAATTTCTAAAGAGGGTTCAACCTCCACCAACACCCCAGTATAATGACATATTAGCCTTGAATTAAAATGGCTTTTTTCCCATTTCATTTTTCACTTTTCTTTAAAGTAGGATACAGTCATCTTCAATTTTTTTATTTTTGCTTACTAAATAATAAGTTTTTATCTTGAAAAATTATTAACCCTTTTTCTTTCATAATTTTCCTGGGGAGGAGCCAGCCCTGTAATACGTCAAAGTTGTTACGGCTGAGTAAGTTTTCAAAAGGGGGACGGATGAAAAGCGAAAGTCTCTCCCGAAACTCCCGGGGACAAACGTCAGTGCAAGCAGTACGCCAAGAATTGCCCATGTGGTGGGAATGGAAAGGCCTGCGTCCCCTTGTTCCAAGGTTCTTAGTTAAAGGCCCATGGGCCGAGATCAGTAGGTATTTAAAAAAAAAATATACGTAATGTTAATATATAATATATAAAAATATAAAAATATAAAAATTATAAAAATAAAAATATAATATATATATTTATATATTAATAATGAGGTGGTTGAACTTAAAAAGTTAAGGATTGTACGAGGAATTAGTGCAAAAATTGAGCAACACTTTCACTACAACGGGGATTTTTTTTTTTTTTTTTTTTTTTAAATTTTTAAACAGCTTAACAAAAATAAAAATAAAAAAATGATACAGTATGATCGTCAGTCCTACACAACATAAAATGACAAAATTTTAAAAACACATTGAACTGAAAAAAAAGGGGTTTACCCAATACCTCACAAATATTTCCATATAACATACTTAAAAATAAAAAAAAGAAAAAGGTGACCGGGCCCCCCACCTCATTAAAACCCTTTAGAAAACACAATTTACACGGACCACATTAACAGGCCAAATAAAATGAAATTATACAAACATCCATTGAAACTAAACCTTTTGGGGTTAAATTAACATAATATACTGGCATATAAAAAAGGTTCAAAACCTTCACATTAGCAATAAGAGGAAAAACCTACATCATAATCTCATTAAAACAAACATATCTTCCACAACTAACACCTATACAAGAAAATTCCCAAAAAAAACATACATACGCCTCACTACAACCCCACTTAAAATCTTTAAAAAAAAAAATAAAACAAGCCTCCACTTATATTTAACAAATTTAATCAGCGTCATCCACAGGATGAAAACTTATTAAAGAAAAGACAAACCCCATTTGTCGGGGAAATGCGTGAAGGAAAAGCAAAATACCCCAAACAAAAAGTTTTTACCCTAACATAAACCGCCATAACACATTCAAAATAACAACAACTTAACGCCTTAAAACCGATACCTCCAAAAAAAAAATAACTTTAAAAAAAGGGAAATTTGACCCTTTCAAAATAAACTAACAAGACATAACGTCAGTAACACTCAGTACCAGGTCAAAATATGAAATAATAAACTTCCATTGAAACATTTTTCAGGGATATTAAAATAGGGTTTCATAATTACGTGACAAAGGTTCAATTCAATAGAAAAAATGTTCCTATAAAAAAAATCCGTTAAACACAACCTTCACTTTGTCATATAAAAATGATCACATCATAATTCCATTTAACCAATGTATACCTTTCCAACTAACTCCCGATACAGAAATTCCTGAACAACTATTTCCCCTTACAAAACTTTTTAAAAATCAGACAAATTTTTTGGAAGTCTTGCCTTCCGCCCCCCATCAAAAGGAGGAGCACATCAATAATGTTTAAAAAAGTCATACACTCCTAAACCCAACAAAACCAAACAACAAAAAAATTAAACCCCAAATTTTGGAGCAAATCGCATATAAAACTCCCCAAAAAGGCTATATACTACATTTACAAGACCCCCAAAAACTCCGCAAGGTCTTACACCTATAATTTTAAAACCATTCACATTTAAAATTTTTTAAAAGTCCCCGACGACCCTGAAACACATCAACACAGAATTCTCCATACGTTACTGAATAATTACTTATTTCACACCTTTGCTTTCTGTACCCCCTTGCTCACATAACTTACCAAACCTCTAGCCTTCAAAATCGCAACACCTCACCTCACCCCCCCAGGGGGGGCCCCGCTGTGTCCCCCTAAAATTCCCCCTTTTCATATGTAAACCCCAAAACCCCCCTGCTTTTCCCCAGCCCCAAATCCAGATCATGAGAAACCCCAACGTTTAAAATTTTATAACCTTCCGAAAAATCCCTTCGCCCCCTCCTCCCATACAGTTCCCCTTTTTCGACACATCTACGATAAACCGTTATGATAGTACCCGCCCCACCTCCAAACCCCCCCCCCCCCTCATCACCCACAAAATATGTTTAAAAATCCACCCTTATAAAATTTCCCAAAACTCTTGGACACCCGTCGAACCCTCGCATATCTGGCTTAGTGCACGCAGAACTACCCCCTCGGCCCCCCCACCCTTTTACCACCTACTTATAAACCTTTTAAAGGGCAGGGCCGAGTATTTCGGCCTAGAGCGTAAATTTTTTTTGCACGCCCCCCAGTCCCCCAGGCTCTAGGTTCCCATTCTCTTTTTCGACCAATCCAACCTTCCCTGAGTCGCCCCACTGAGCGGGGATGGTGGCTGCTCATTCCCATTGGTGGAGAGAAAAGAAAAGTAAACCTTCTAGCTTGGCGCCCCAGACCGTGTTTTTTTTCCTTTTAAAGGGTCCTTATTCGAACATTTCACCCTCTACAATGTTGGAAATGGGGAAATTTTTGTGCTATCGTAAAAAAGAAAATTTTGCCATATTTTTTATATATAATAAACGTTTTGACATATTAAGAGGCACCTGCAAATGAAAAAAATGCAACAAAATAGACCGAGTAACCGTTTAGCCCCTTTTTGGGTGTTTTTTTAAGTTTCGGTATAAAATATTTCCAAAAATTTGGGAGTTATAAGGGAAATTAGAGTGATCCGGGTGTGTACGAATGTTTTTTATTGTCCCTCCAATCAATCAGAAATTGTTTTATGTTCCTCCAAGGAAAGTCGAAATTTTCTGTGTTTGGGGTATATGACTCAGAAAACACCCAGAGACCTTTTAAGTGGTGGGAAAAGAGATGAATACTTTCCACAAAATGAGAGGGGTTCCCAAAAGATAGGAGGGAAACTAGCCACCATTCAAAAAATAAATTAACCAAAAAGATACTTGCTTTTCATGCAAGTTTTGCGCAAAAAAATCATGTCCTCCCTCATTTTCCCGTCCACATGCAAAGAAACTGCATCAAGGGAAAAATTGTTTTCATAAGTTTTATTGCAAAAAATTATGAGTAAAAAGATTTTCTTTCTCAGGGGAAATCAGGAAAAATTTTATTGTAAGTTGTATCCCCTTTCAATTGCCTTTTTGAAAGTAGTTCCTATTTCTATTTTTTTTTTAAAGCTTACAAATTTTTCAGAAACCATTCCATAATAAATTAAATTTATTTGTTTTTTTTAACAAGAACCTTGCAACATTTTAAAATTTTATACCCCAAAAGGGCAGGACCGATAACTCGGTCTTCGAAAATCTGCAATTGCTCACATGTTACTTTTTAAAACTCCTTTGGATGGCCTCAGTGACCTTTCATCAAGCGGGTCTACTCCTCATAGAAAACCTTTTAAAAACGCATTTTAGTCTCCTTGGCCTCTGAAGGGTTTTTAAACCCAAAACCGAACACCCCCGTCCCTCACAAAAAAACTGCATGGAACGCCGTCTCATCCCCCAACAGATTCCGCACCTCCCCCCCAGACCCTTCGGTTCATATACCTCCCCCGCGGTAGACCCATCAAAAACGATAAGTTTCCTCCTTCACCCTAGGCTTTAAAATTCACTTGCAAACCTATACCAAAAAACTCTTCCCCAGAACTTTAGAAACAATCCCCCAACTGGGACAACAACCTCACTGCAAGCAACCACCAAAAACCCCTAAACGAATTTCCTGGTTCCTAACCAACATCAAAGCCCTCAAAAAAAATTTTGCATTCCCCCAACTCCACCCACCATACAACTTACCCAACCTACCCTTACTTTTTTTTAGCTCACCCCCCCCTCTCCTTTTTTTTCAAAACCTCCCTTTAGAAAAAACATTTAACCCCCCTTCTCAGATCCATCAACCCCAAACCCCCCCGGCACCAGGGAACATTACAACCCCTCCCTCACCAATTGACCCCTTGAACCCCCCAAAAAGTTAAAAACCCATCTCAGAATTCCCACAACCCGCCGTCCCGTTATTGGGAAAAACAGCGCTACGTCCCAAAACCCTTTAAACTATGCAATAATACATTTATTATGACCACTCTTTGCACGAGAGTCAGATGATGAGGTTGCAATGCACCCAGACACCCCAGGATCCTTTCCATCAACCTTTTTGGGTTTTTCCCTCCGAGCAGCACCCAAAGTCATCCTTATAGATGATACCACAAATTTTTAAGGACACTGTTTCCTCACAACGTTAAATCTCCCCCATCCCTCCACCCAATCACCCAACCCCATGACCATTGACTTCTCACTATTTACCTGCATCCCTGTTGCATTCCCAAACAATTGCACAACATCATCTAAAACCCCCAACGCCATCCCTTCCTGAACCAGGACTGTTTTATCGTCTACATATCCTATTATTCCAGGCCACACTTTCCTTAAATCCCCATCACCCCACCTGTGTTACATACACAACGTTCAATCCTTCTATAGAAGGGGACCTGAATGCAAGCAAGCAATATCTGTGACATGGGACACCCCTGTCTAAGTCCCCTACCCATTACAATCTCCTCCCCCAAGCTTCCATTAATCTGTACCCTCATCTTAGCTCCTTTGTACAATGTGGTTACCCAATTAACTATTTCTTCTCCATAACCCTGTCTCCTAAGTATAGCTCCCAATGCCCCTCTTTCCGCTCTGTCACAGGCCCCCTGCCAGTCTAAAGTCAACAACGCTGCCCCCCCCCCCCCCTTTTGACACCAAAAAAACTTCTCATATTCCATGACCTTCAAAACATCGACCTTCCAGGCAATCCCTACTGCGTTTTCGAAACCACTCTCCCTACCACACATTTAAACCGATTACCCAAGACTTTAGCAAACAACTTATAATCTGCACATAACAGCTATATGGCATGGTACTCCTTGAGGGTGTGCTGCCCATTACCCTTCGGGACCAACACTGCAACTGCTGTTGCTTGCTTGTCCCCCATCACAACCCCCTCCTTCATCTGATTTAATAACCTAACCATGAAACCCCTTGTCACCTCCCAATGTTGGAGATAAAATTCAGCCGGGAACCATCTATTCCCAGTGCTTTGCCATTCCTCATTTCCCTTAAAGCCAATTCTATTTCCTCTTCCGTTATTACCCCTCCTAAAGCCTTCCTATCACTATTCCCTAAATTACGCATCACATACTCACACACCTTCTCTAAAGCCACATTCCCCACCCTCCCACCTGTCCAATACCCTTTATACCATTTATCTGCATACGCACACATTCCCTTCGTAGCTCGTATCTCTTGACCTACCCTATAACCTCCCGCCATCTCATGTACCTCTAACCTCGGAATAGCTGTAACCTGCTGTCTTTGTTTTTGATGTCACAACACACACGCTGATGGCTTGTTTTCCCAAAGCACCTCCTCTACCCCTGCCTGCACCCTTACTGCTTGAAACCTCTCATTTTGTAACTCCCTCAGTCTCCCCTTGACCTCGACAATTTCATCCATAGGATAGTTGCCCCCCACAGCCCCCTGCCCATAACAACCCCTTAACCTGCCCTCTAAATAATTTGAAAGTCCATATTTTAAATTATTTATACATTTACCCTCTCTCACATAATATTTCCTACTCCTTTCCTTGGCTACACAATCCCACCATTTCACGACATCTTACACCCCCTGTGCATCCTCACTAAGCTCCTTCCATAGGACAGAAATTCCCTCTAATCCCTCCTCATCACTCAATGCACTTATATTTAATTTCCAGTAACTCCTGTATATTTCCGCAAGCACCTCCCACCCTACCTCCACTAACACTGTTCTATGATCCGACCATACTACTTCAACAGTTTCGAAAGATCGCACTACAACCCCGTGAGAAAGATACTCTATCTAACCTCGCTGCATACCCTCTCCTAATGAATGTATGCTCTGTCTCCCATGCCCCTCCCCTTCAAACACGTCCCATAACCGAATATCCTTCATTAAATTTCTTATGGTCACCGACACATAGCCTGCCCCTCTCGGTTCCACGTCGGCTCTCCTAATAACGCAGTTCCAATCACCTCCTACTATTGCCACCTCCAGTAATGCACGGAAGAAAAACACAAGGTCCTCACACACAAACTCCTGCTTCACCTGTACATTATTCTCTGCAGGTGCGTACATGCTTTAAACGCCACACATTTGCCCATCCACCAACCATCCAAGCGCAACACCCTTCCCCCTCCCCCCCTCACTTCTCTGCAAAACAAACGGGCTCGCCTCCCTAATTAGTATACCCACCCCTCTTTTCAAACGGGCAGATGGCAGGGCTACCACATGAAACCCTGCCACCTCCAATACCCTATCCTCTTTAAAATTATGCCCCTGAAGGAACACAACATCCAATCTAGATTCATTCAGAAACATTCTAAACCATTCTCTCTTTACACTATTACACAAACCATTAACGTTTACTGTCATACACTGTAGGCCTATTAAAGTTTCCACCCCTGCCTCCCCTCTTCACTCTTCCAATGGGCACCAGAGCTTATGAGTCCACTTGTCACCTTCACACTTCTCTCTCTCCCCCCCCCTTCTTTTGGTTCCTGTCGTGGCCACCACTACCTTCACCTTCTTCCCATATTTGCTTCCCAGGCCACTGCGCTGGCATTAGGAGATCATCCAAATCCGATGCAGCGGCCCACTTCCTTGTGACAATCGCATCCTCCATATCTTGGTCTGGGGATGCCTCAAAATGTACCTCAACCTCCACTGTGCACTGTTTCATTGATCCCGGTGACACCTCAGTCACGCTGTCACTCCCGTCGTCTTGATAGTTCTGTTGTCGATGCACCGCAGCTGTCAACTTGTCATCTACTACCTTTCAATGTGCAGCCTCCTGAACCTCAGGCGGTGAGAAGGACTTCAGCACCTCAGCTAATTTCTCCTCAATTTCCAACACTTCCTCCTGTACTTTCTGCTTGTCTCTATCCTCTGGAAGTGTCTCTGGGCCAGGTCAAGGGCCTCACCCTCTCCCCCAGCCTTATGTGCCTCATCCACTATCTCGCTCCATAGATGACCACGCCCTCCTTCACATCGTTGATCATCACCTGCTCCCTCCGATGTAGAAGCGGATGCCTCCACCTCTGGGCCAGGAGCTCATTGCCGCTTCCCACATGCAGCCGCTATGTGATCATATTCCCCACATAGTTGGCATGTACGTCTTTGTCCTGCGTACGAAACCATGACCTGTGTTCTGAATTCCTGTAGGTACACATAGGACGGTATGGGGTGTCGCAACATCATTTTTAGGTTAAAAGTGCCTTCCGGCAGACCTGCATAGGTACCCGTCACCCACGTACCACGCTGGGCCAAATGAACAGTCCCATTTTCCTCAAAGACTCTTCTGATGTCTGTCTCATCAACCTCAAAGGGGACATTACACAGTTTTATCCATGTATAGTGCCTGGATGCATCGATCATCCTCACACAAACAGCTGGTATTGCATCAAGACTTACGTCCTGAAAACGGGAGACCAACGATTCATAGACCGTTGTGGAGAGCAGTTTCACAAAAATTATATGTGCTCCGTTTAAGGCTACCCTGTACAACTCTCCATCCTGAATGCCATATGTCTCTCTGATGATTTTAGGTAGTAATACTTGGGCTGAAACTGGCGTTATTGCCCCTCGGAGAAGCTCAACACCGACAGTGTTGATCCTGCGTCTATGACTAAACGCCATGGTGACTGTGGAAAATTTTTGATTTTCCGAAGTTGTGGCACCTGGTAGGTGTTTGATGTGTCGATGTGAGTCAAAAATGTATTTTACAATAGGGTAGAACCAAGAGTTCCCTTTGCGCATGCGCGGATGTGCGGGGGTTTGGGGGCGACTCGGGCCATGGGGGTGGCGGGAGTGTTTTGAATGAGTGAGGAGGCTGTGAAAACCGGGGATGAGGAAAAGGGCGTTCACGGCGGCCTAAGGATTAATATAGGCCTCAATTCATAATAGGAAGTGTCGTGACTGTCCCTAGTGAAGAGTGAGGGAACGTGATTTGCGGGGCCACCGTAATAAAATGGTAAAATTAGTGAATAATGATAGGACCGGGCTGACTGGTGCGACGCCATGGGGTTGTCCAGGGAAATACCCGTGAGTTAATCCTTACTCATCGGCCTCAGATCTTAATGGGTGACCTCAATGTTTTAATAATGATTAAAAGACGTTAAATCGCTTGTGAATGGTAATGTAATCAGTGATAATAACATCAATTAAGAGAATGCGGGATGTGAAATAGATCCCCTCCTCCGAGTGAATGCGTGATTATCGTATCGAGGATAGTGAAGTTTTATGGTATCACGACTTCAAACCGGGAAAAACCCAAAGGGATACCTCGCCCCTCGGGAAATGAACCGTTGGGTTTAGCAGAACTCGAAATAGATGGTAATGGAGGAATAAGGATATCAATCACCCACAGTTAATAACCCCTTTTAGTTATACAGACTGATACTCCAGTTTAGGATTTTAATTGGAAAAGGGTTTTAAAATGACCAGCTACATCAAGGACCCCAGAGAATATTGGTAAATGGAGGATTAGACAAGTGTTTTCCTTATGGGTATACCATGTGTAACCTACCCCCCCCCCCCTTCATTACACAAATAATCTATACAGCCAAATTAATTAGTGCACGTACTTGTGGGGGGCTATCCCAAACCATACGGTCTCGATAATAGGATAAGATTTTGAGTCGAAGGGGGCCACCTGCCGGGCCAGGGGGGGGTTAATTTTTTTTCACATGTCTACACGGGTACTACGGGAAACAATATTTGTCTCCCAAGAATTACTGGTTGTAATAAGTTTGGACAACAGGTAACACCCTATAAAATTTTTCCATACTGCCCCTTGGTCCTTTCCCGAAACCCGGGGGCAATCAGTGAAAAAATTAATTGAAATTAATTACTTAATAATTAAATGATGATTAGGGGAAATAGAAGAAGTAATAGTGACTGATGGGAGTTCTCCGGTTTGACGGGAGAGGCACGACAAGCACCCCTCACACCACTGCAATCAGCCAATTGAGGGGCGTTTGCGAGAAATCCACAGGCCCAAGACGATGAGGCAAAGGGGGTTTTTTTAAAGGGAATTTTTTTTTATTCATTTTCTCTGTGGTTTTGTAAAATTTGCCCAATGGGGTAAATGACCCCGGTTTGGGTTAGGCAAAGCTCTCGCTTTGCCTCCCCAAAACCCATTTGCCCGGGGTTTCGTTTTCCCAAAAAGGGGAAAGAAACATAGAGCGGTTTTTCTTAGACCGGTTTGTCCATGTTCACCCATCTTTTAAAAGGGGTCCCTTTGGGTTTGTTAGTTGACGGTTTTGGGTCGCACCCCGGGGAAAAAATTGACCTAATTTGCGCAAATTTGCCCCAGCAAAAACAAGTGGCTTTCTAAAATAGAAGTATGTCATTTGATTCACTAGGGCCTTTTTTAACCTTTTGTACATGTCCTTGTGTAAATAAATATATTATTATTATTATTATTATTTTATTATTATTAAAATTATTTTTAAATTATTATTATATTAAAATTATTATTATTTTTATTTTTATCTTTATTATTATTTTTAAATTTTTAATTTTTTAAATTATTATTATTTTTTATTATTAAAAACTTTAATTTTAGCCCGGCAAAAAGAGACAGAGAATGTATTTAAACCCGCCCATTTAAAAAAGAAAACGAAAAAAAACGAAAAACCTTTGTAAATAACAATTACCATAGTGACCCAATGAAAGCCCTTTTGGAACCAAAGGGAATTTTAGGGATTCGTTTCTCTTTCTTGAATAAAACATATTTACCTGCCCTTCTTTTTCCCCCCATCATGCCCCCGACGGCTAAATAGGGTTTCCAAAAACCAAAAAGGGTTTTTTTTTGGGGCACAACTGAAAAAGGGTTGGGATATTCTGAAGTTAAACAGAGAAAAAACAACTGAAGAAAAACCCTTTTAAAAAAATTGCTTACAAAAAATTTGTCCAGAATATTTTGGCTGTCAATTTTTTTTAAAGGGTTTGGGGAACCCAAAGCAATCAAAGTACTAGGAGGAGAGGCACAACTTTGTAGAAACCCACGGGTCAGGGGCCCAAAGGCCCTCAAACACCTTTATTGTACAGCAATAAAGGAATTGGAACAGACTGCCTCCCACTTTTAAAACCATCATGGGCATAAACCCCAGTTCAAGAAGATGCCAAAAGGTGTCATATAATGTGCTACAGAAAGGGGGGGGAATGATTTTCTTTTTTTTTAAGGCTAACATACTGAAAATTTTTTACCTTTTTCCAAGAAATTTAAAGCCTCGTATTGTAGATAGTTTAAGACCCTCGTGTAGTAGAAAGTCTTTTAGTATGATAAAAAGTTTTTATTTTTAAAATTGTAGAATAAAAAGAAAATAAAAATAACCTTTATTTTTCTAATAAAAGGGGAAAAAAGGGAAACCCCAATGGAAAAAGGTAAATTTCTGTCTGACTTTTTGGGGTTTAAACTCTAGGTTCTCTACACATAATGCCTATGATAATTCAATGAAACCCGTTTTGTGAATCCCCTGAATAAATTTACTTATTTATTTACTACGTTGATTGCTAAACAGATAAACATCGACGCTAAATCATGTTTAAAAATTTGCTCAAAGGCAGTGTCCAAAATATTTTTCCCTCCCAAGTTTGTAAAGGGTTTAAAGGAATAAAAACCAGTAGGTACTGGGAAAAAGCAAACAATTTTTTACCCACCACAGTAAGGTTTTAATTGGGAAATCCCGTTTTATTTTTGGAAAAATTGAAGTTTGGGGAAAACCAAAAGCAACATATGGAAATCCTTTTTTCAGGAAACTTTTCACCAAAAATGACTTCACCCTTCCAGTAAAAAGGGTAGAAAGGTGAAAGGGAGGGGAGAATTTTGGGGTTAATCGGGTCCCTCAGCCTTTTAAAACATGTTTTAAGCCCCATCAATCTTGTAGAAAGTACAGCATAGGGGGGGCCCGAAAGACGTGGCTTTTTATGCTTAGCCCAAGGGGGGGGGAAAACGGGAAAGGGAGGCGGGGCCCATATTTGGTACCATCCCTAGTCGAAGTAGGTCTTCGCCCCAAAGGGAGAAGTGTTGAAGAATTCTGCATTGTCGGGACATTTGTGATAAATGGTCTGCCCGGTTTTTTTAAAAAACCATTTCATCACAACTGTCAGACACTGCATCATCAGGGGATCTTCTCAAAAAGAATTCTTAAACACTTCCCCCTACCTTTGGACGAAGACCTACCCCGGGGGCCCGGATTAAGAAATCCCCGGGGCCCTAGGCTTTTCCCAGATTGGGGGGGGGCCCCTTTTTTGATTTAAAACGAGTAAGCAAAGGAAACCCCTTCCAGCTTGAGGGTGGGGGGGGGGGGTTTGGTGTGACCTTTTTAAAAGGAAAAATTTAAATACATTCGGGCTATTTAAAATTAAATTTAATAGGGAAAGTACATCAAGAAAACTAAAACCATTTACCAAAAACCCAAATTAAACTATTTTGGGTTTAAATCTCCCTTTTTTTTTTTAAAAAAGAGAATAAACTCAAGCCAGCATAGTAATACTAATTAGGCTTTTAAAAGTAGGGGACATCATTTACCTTTTATATTCACAAAACCCACTACGCACTATTTTTCCCCTTTTATATAAATCACTGCCATTATTTTTTATCATTGCATCATGCATAAGACAAATCAAATCATATAAACTCAAGAAAGAAAAAAATTTTTTAAAATTCAAAAAGGCACTATTTTAAAAAAAAACTTTTTTTTTTTGGATTTCATTTTGGGCAAAATCATCATTATATTCTGAAAATAAATTTTTTCTTTTTAAAGATAACTCAATGGTCAAAAAAGGCAAGGTTAAAACAATTTGTTTTGGGCTAAAGGGTTAAAGGGGGAGCTGGTTTTTAAACTTTTTTCCCCAAACAGAAAATGAACGTTTCCCCTTTCACATTTAGTACGGGAAAAGTTTTAAAAAAGGGGGCAAATACACTATTTTCAACTTTAAGGGAAAGGGTTTTTTTGAGATAAACCTGCATTTCCCAAAATTTTTTCAAAGCAGCGAGGGCGCACTTTTTTTCAGGGGGAAAGCTTAAATTTTGATTCATATACCCAGAAAAAATGAACTATTTCTTAAACCCAAATTGTCCCTGAAAAAATTTTCTGAAAGATGTTGTTGCCCCTTTAAGTGCAGCTTTTTCCCCCAATTTTCTGAAACGGCATATTTAGAAATTTTTTAAAACAAAATCCGAACTTGTCTTTTGAGATTCCTGGAAAAAGATTTCTTTTTTTTTTCCCCAAATTTCCTGTAATCAGTAATCCAAAATTTTGACGAAGAAATGTATCTGTCTTACTTTTCCCCTCCCTTGGTACAACACAATTTCATTTTCTGGTTTTAAAAATTTGGGTTTCCCCCTCCTTGACCGCGGGATGATCACCCGGGTAACTGTAGCCCTTTCACCACATTTAGCTTTCTCTTCAAACATTTAAAAAGTTTCATCATTGCGAAGGGGAGTTTAAAAATTCCACTAACCCCCGCATAGGGGTTTTAGCACAAGAAACCCCTTTCCCAAATTTTCTTTTTCCTAAAGTGTCTTTTTCGTGGCTTTAACCCTTTTCCAGTAAAACAGTCCCCAAAAGCACAAAAGAGAAAGGGCCCAAAATTAAAAATCTTCCCAATTTTGATGCTAACTGGTTTGTTTTGGGCTTCTTGTAGTTTGCTGTCTGGTTTTTCATCCCCTGCTATTTGGACAAAGCAAAAACGAAATTTCAGCAAAGTTTGTCTTTCAAAAAAAAGCATGGTTGTTTCATGGGGGGCCTGACCACCTTGTTTTTGAAAAAAATGTTTTGATGAAAATTTTAAAGAATGGTTGACTTGAGTAAACCCACCGATGCGTTGAAGCAGAAAAAAAATTTAAAGAGTGCTTAAAAAAGCCCAAAAAAAAGAAACTCAGCAAACACAAAAATTTCCGCAGCACAGCCCCCAAAAAATTTTAAAGAGAATGTGCTGAGCGGGGGCACATATTCAGCAAGGGGGTTTGATTTGTTTGGGATAGGGGCTTGCAATCCATTATATTTACCCGACTTTTACGGGGCATTGTCGAACTCGGGGGCCACGGGCAATCCTTAATAGAAAACATGTTCAAGCAGAGTATCCAAAAAAAATATTCATCAATTGTTTTTTTCCCATCTTTGGCCTGAAAGGGGGAATAAATTTTTCCCTTAAAGCGCTCTAAAAGGGTTTAAACCACTGAGTCGAAAAAAAAGGGGAACAATAAATTGTCAATTGTTTCTGATGTGAAAATCTGGTTTAAATCAAACACTTTTTTTGGCAAAGTATTTTGCAGTTTTCATAGCTGCTTTTGTTTGTTTTTGGGGACCTTCTTATCATCATTCAATAAATTTTCATTTCATATAGAAAGTGAAAAAGTAAGAAACAGTGCCTCTTCCTGCTTTCCCAAGGCTGACACATGATTTGCAAAGAATGGATCAAATTGTGCTAACAGTTCAAATGTTTCCCTGGGAAATTTCCCATTGTTTTCCCTAAAACCAAAAAACCTCTTTTTCCCTTCTCCAGGGAAAAAGCAAGTTCCCTTGGGACAAAAAGAATTTTAAAACCCGCAAAAACTTTTTTTCTAGAACTTTTCTCCAAAAAGTCCCCGCTTTTTTTTTCAGTTTTTTTTTTCCAATGAAAATTTCCAAAAAGGGCCTTTTTTTTCTGTGCACGAAATACACTGGCAAAAAGCAGCCCCTTTGGAGTGGTGTTTTCCTGTATGATCTGACGAAATCTGCAGATTCAACTGAACTTTTAACATCAGAAACTTTTTTCGTGAGCATGTCTGTGATTTTATTGCGTTTTCCTAAAATTTTTTCCTTTTTTTTTTTCTTTTTCTTAAATTTTTCTTTTTCCCTTTTTCCCTGTGACCCACCGTATAAGAACGCCCCAACCCTCACTTTCACGAAAATGCCATAATGAGGGATGTTCACTGCCCTGTAATCTTTGCAAATACAAATTTTTCTTTAAATCAATTATTTTTAAAAATTTTTTTAAATTTTTTTTAATTTTTTTTTTTTCCCAAATTTGGGGGAAAATGGCCCTTGTATCCCCCTTTTCCCACGGGCTGCGCATCTAAAAATTCAAAACGTTTTAAACCCGAAAGGAGTCATATACAGAAATTTTTAAACCCTAAAAATTTGGTTTTGTGATTTGGGCTAAAGAATATTTTACTAATTTATCCTCCCTTTATCTCAAATTTACTTAAACAGAAAACAAAACTGGGGCCAAGAAAAATGCACAATGGTTAAATTTTTAAATTTCCATTTTCATTTAAATAAACTAATCATTATGTTTTGGGATGAAAAAATGGCCAAACCCTCATAATAAGGACAAGGGGAATTAAAAAAATGCAGGGCCCAATTTTTAGTTTCAACCCCCAAAACCAAAAAGATTTTTTTGAAGTGGGTTTTTGGTTTCGGGGAAATATGTTAAAAAATTAAAATTTTTTTTTCCCACATCACTTCCGTCGCAACTTGAAAACTAAGCATTTTTCGACGGAAGTGAAGTAGAACATCAAACCCAAATTTAGATTTTGTTATTTTAAATGATAAAGACTTAAAGACGGACAAAATACAAAAAACCACAAACGGAAGTCAGTTTTTCGTTTTTTTGGTTTTTTTTTTAAAAAGTTTTTTTTAACCCAAAAAAGCGTCTTTTCTTTCCCATGCGTCTTTACTGTTTAAGTAACCCAAACAGTTAAACCCCCCTTAAAATTTAGGGGGCAAAAAAAAACATTTATCCATACACAACAATGTCCCCCCCCCCCCCCCATCAAAAACACTTCAGTTTAATTTGTCACAGTACAAGTCTAGATAACGGTAATTTCTACGAAAATTGGAGAGGGAAACTCCCATACTCACCCATTAACGGGAAAAAAACACTGTTCTGATGTAAAAAAAAGGCGTGTTTTAGTGTTGCCAAACTAGGGGGGGTTTATTTTTTTTTTATTTTTTTTTTATTCCATTAATTTTTTTTTTGTTTTTTTAAATTTAAAATTTTTTTTAAATTTAATTTTTCTCTCCAAACACTTAACTTTTTTTTAGGGGCCCCCTTTGGGAAATTGGAAACCATGTGCACAGTCTTGGATGGGGCCCCTAACCCCTTGGACCCGGGGGGGCCCCCCCAAAAGGCCCAGGCCCTAGGCAAATGGGCCTAGTTTTTCCCATTAGGTAATCCGGGGGCCCTGCCCTACTTCGACTAGTGGAAAGGTACCAATATGACTCTGCCGCCCCTGCTACAAAACCTCACCTGCCCCACAGTAAAATAAGCCCATCTACGGCCCTATGCTGTACATTCTACAAGACGGTGGACTGAAAACATCGACCCAGGATGAGGGACTGATTACCTCAAACCCCTCTCCTTACAAACCTTTTAAATTTGGGATTGGACTGATGAAGCCACTGTTGGCGAAACGTTTCCTGAAAAAAGATTCCCGTATGTTGCATTAAAAGGGCTCAATCTTCAAAAATTGTCGGTTTTAAAAAACCATTCCCTACTTTTTAAGATTGAGGACTGATCACATCGACTCAAGGGTGGGGACTAAAAAAAACCCCCAACCCCCCCTCCCGTTCTTCCCCCATTCTCCTTTGTATGGACTGATGAAACCACGTGTAACGAAACGTTTCCCCAAATTTCTATCCCAATTGCTAAAGGGAAAATTTAAATTTGTTTCCTTTCCCCAAGTTCCTGTGTAATCTTTCTTACTTATACAATTTTTCCCAAAAAACAAATAAGTAAGTAAATTTAAATTAGTAAGTTTATTCAGAAACAGGTTTTACATAAATACAGTTAAAAAAATTTTTTCATACATAGCAGCAAAATGTGTAGATTACAAGGATTTAACCCAAGAAAGTCAGGGAAAAACACGTACCCTTTTTTAAAAAATGGAACAATGCCCCCTCCAGACTGAGGGACTAACCACCTCAAAACTTTAAAAGGGGATTTGGGCTGAATTTCATTTGTCTTCAAATTTTTCCCGTTCTATAAACTTTTTTGTACTCGACTGAAGAAGCCCCACTGGGGTAGGCGAAACGTTTTTTTAAATAAAGATACCTAACTGTTGCCCTATGTGTCCCTTTTCCCAACAAACCTTTTTTTAAAAAATGCTGATTTTCTCTATTTAATGTTTTAAAAAAAAAAACCTGTTCCCCTTTTTTCCCATTGACCTTTTTTTTTTGTAACCCGATTATTCACCGCTGAGTTTTCCTAGAGCTAAGTTTTTTAAAAAACAATATATTATAAGGACCACATTGGAAATAATCACTTTATTTGACTTTTTTTTTTTGGGGTTTTCCTAGTGATTTACAACAATGTTATTATACATAAAAATTGTAATCAACTGAATTTTTTATAACTTTTCTCATTAATATGTAACTAGCTAAATTAATTTCCTAACGGAAAAGCATGGTCTTTTAGATACATTAAAGACCTGATAAATTGGCAAAACTTATGCTTCAAAGGGGGGAGATTTCAATCTTGGCTTGACATTAACCCCTTTTAGAACAAAAATACGACAAGAACTTCAAGTGAATTTTATTGACCTAAGACTCAGGGAGATGGGCACCAGTCAGTCCATCTATCATCAATCTATTATCAGGAAAGCCACTTTTCTATGGTGGGGGATCCCAAAAAAATAAAACAGACTCTTTGGGTGTCAGTACCGGCCCCCCTCCCCCGGGGGTTTTAAGTATCTTTTGGGATTTTAAAACACCACCCCCAATGTAGGTTTAAACGAAATGCAGAAACCCTTTCCAGATGGACATTGGGCACACCCCTCGCATTAGTAAATGGGTGCAAAAAAATTAATGAAATTTAAGACAATTCACTCAGAAATGTTCAGATATGTCAAAGGTTTTTTTATCCCACAGCGGAATATTACAGACCATTTTGGAAAAAATACCCTGACTTTGCTCCCTGTAAACAAAGCATTACCACAGTGTGTTAAAGTGTGTGAGTGTGTGGGGTGTGTGGTTTTTGTGTTGGGGTGTGTGTGTGTGTGTGTGGGGTTTTGGTTTTTGGGGTGTTGTGTGTGTGTGTGTGTGTGTGTGTTTGTGAAAGGGTGTGTGTGTGTGTGGGCTTGTGTGGTTGGGGTGAGGTTTAGTGTTTTGTGGGGTTTGTTGTGTGTTTTGTGTGTTTTGTCTGGGGTGGGGTTTTGTGTAAGTGTCGTGAGTGTGTGTGTGTGTTGGTGGGGTGTGCGTGTGGGTGTGTTTTGGGGGTTTTGTGTGTGTGTTTTGGTAAGTGTGTGTTTTGGGGTGTTTTGTGTGTCTGTGTACTCACCCAAAATTTTGGTTGCAGGGGGGCGAGAAAAACACTTCCTGGGCCTGCCTCTTTTTAAACCCACCGCTACTAGGCCTTTTATCCCCCCGCCCCATGAGCTTTATCATACCTTTGTCTTAAAAATAAGTAAATTTTTTTGGGTTGTGTGGGGTTGTTTTTGGGGTGTGTGTGTGTGTGGTGTGTGTGTGTTGTGTGGGGTGTGTGTGTGTGGGTTGTTGTATGGAGGGGTGAAATGGGGAGTGTTGAGTGGTGTTTTGTGTATTTACCATTGTACTTTTACCTAGTTTGAGGTTTTCGGGGTCGAGTCCGAGCTCTTTTGGCCCCCGCCTCTTCACTGATCCCCTACTAGGCACTCTCCCGAACCCCTGAGCCCTTTAAACATACCCTGCTTAAAGCTATGTATGGGTCCTGCCTCCACAAAATCGCTTCCCCCAAAAATTCCACTTACTGACACTCTGTGGCTGAAGAAAAAACTTTTCCTTAAAACCCTGTTTAATTTTCTGTGTCATCAGCTTCCAACTGTGTCCCCGTTAAATGTGCCAAACTCGGGAAAATCCCGTCTTTTTCCACCTTGTCAAAATTTCCCCTCAGTATTTTTTAGTCCCCTTTTCAATTTCCCCCCCCATCTCTCCTGTCCCCATGTCGTCAGGTTGATTTCCCTTTAACCCCCCCTCGAAGGACAACCTCTTGCTCCGGGACTAGTCCCCCTTTTTTCAAACCTTTGCACTTTCTCCCAGTTTTTTCCAAAGTCTTGGCTAGGTGTGGGTTCCAAACTGGTGCCCATACTCCAAATTGGCCTAACATTTCAAAGGTGTACAGGGTCATGGGTGTGTTGTGTGTGTGTGTGTTGTGTGTGTGTGGGGTATGTGTGGTGGTTGTGAGTGTGTGTGGTTTTCGTGTTTGGGGTTTTGTTGTGTGTGTGGTTTGTGTGTGTGTATGTGTGTACTCACCTATTATACTCCCCCTATTTTTTGGTTTGCCCAAAAGGGCGAGGGCCTAGCCCTTTTGGGCCCCCCTCTTCACCCGGGTTCTAAATGGGTCCTGTGTGTGTGTGGTTTTGTGTTGTTTTGTTACTCAACCTATTGTACTCACCAAATTGAGGTTTTAAAAGGGGGCGAGTCCTAAACTCCTGGCCCTGCCAAATTTACTGGTCGCTACAGGTCACTCTCCTTTAAACCGGAACTTTATCATAACCCCCTGCTTAAAGCTAGATGGATCTGCCTCCACTAAAAACGC
Source organism: Cherax quadricarinatus (assembly GCF_026875155.1). Taxonomy (NCBI): domain Eukaryota; kingdom Metazoa; phylum Arthropoda; class Malacostraca; order Decapoda; family Parastacidae; genus Cherax; species Cherax quadricarinatus. The sequence continues at coordinate 497,504 of NC_069420.1, forward strand.
TTCCTAAAATATTTTCCCCTTCCTGACTACCTGTGACTGAAGAAAAATACTTTTCTGTGTGTGAGTATGTGTTTGTACCACCTATTTGGACCGCCTATTTGTGGTTTTCAGTGGTTTGATTCCTAGCTCCTTGGCCCCGCCCCGCCCCCGGTTTTCTACTGGGGCCCTCCCCTCCCCCGGGTCCCTGAGCATTAAACATACCCCGTCCCTTTTAAAAATAAAGTATTTTCCTTTCCTCCACTAAAATCACTTTCTACGCGTTTCCACTGCCCGACAACCTATGACTGAAGAAAAACTTCCTAATATCTCTCTGGGCTCCCTCTGTGTTTTCAACTTCCAATTGTGACCTCTTGTATCTGGGGTCTCCTCCCTGGAACATCCTGTGTTTTTTCCCCCTTGTCTATTCCGCGCTTATTTTATTTTGTCTTATCATGTCTCCCCTGGCCCCCTTTCCTCTATGTCGTCAGACCCCACTTCCCTTAAAAACCCTTTCTTCATAAGACATTTTTCCCCTTTGCTCCCGGAAAAACCTTTTTCGCAAAAAACCCTTTTCAAATTTCTCTAGCTTCTTTACGTTTCTTTATCAAGTTGGGGGGTCCAAACAGGGGCTGGGATACCCAGTAAGGGCCTGAAAACAAAGGTGTACCGTGGGCTTAACATTCCTTTTTTTTAAAAGGGAAACGGAACGCGTTCTCCAGGTTTCCAGGGCCCATAAAGCTGCAGCAGTTTTTTCCTGGGTTATGTTTTGCCCGGGGACATGCTCGGGTTATACTCACTCCAAGATCTTTCCCCCTTGATGGGGGTTTGCAGTCTTGGCCACCTAGCCTATACTCGTCTGCGGTCTTTCTTTGCCCTTCCCTATCTTCATGACTTTGCTTTTGGGGATTAAATTCGAGAAGCCAGTTGCTGGACCAGGTGCCAGTCTGTCCAGGTCTCTGTATATGTCGTTCACATATACCAAAAAAACAGCACTGGTCCTATGACCGACCCCTGTGAGACCCCGCTCATCACAGGTGCCCATTGTGATATATCATTACTTACCATGACTCGTTGTTGCCTCCCTGTCAGTATTCGCTAAATTCCATTGCAGTGCCCTTCCTGTTATATGAGCCTGATCCTCTAGCATCTGCACAAACTCTTGTGAGGAACTGTGTCAAAGGCCTTCTTGCAGTCCAAGAAGATGCAATCAACCCACCGATCTCTTTCGGTCTTACTTCTGTTACTTAATCATAAAACTCCAGAAGGTTTGGACACAGGATTTTCCTTCAATGAATCCATGCTGGTCGGCGTTTATAACTCTTGCTCCGTTCCAGGTGCTCCACCACCCCTCCTCCTGATAATCTTCTCCATAACTTTGCATACTATACACGTCAGTGACACGGGTCTATAGTTTAGTGTCTCTTTTCTGTCTCCTTTTTTAAAAATGGGAAAATGCAAATTTTCCGTCTTCCATACCTCAGGTAGTTGCCCTGTTCCAGAGACGTTTTTGAAGATTGTGGTAAGTGGCACACACAACATATCCGCTCTCTCTCTAAGAACCCACGGGAGATGTGTCCGGTCCCATTGCCTTTGAGATATCGATGTCCCTTAGCAGTTTCTTCACCTCCTCCTCATCTTTTATGTATGTCATCCAACCTTTTTGGTATATTCCTTGCTGGTGTCCCCATCTGGTCTTGTCCCCCGAGAGGCCTTCCTGTTTCCACTGTAAATACTTTCTTAAATCTCGTGTTGAGCTCCTCACATACCTCTTGAAACGTTTCTTGTGAGTTTTTCCACCTTCTTTCCTCAGCCTTATTTACCTGGTCTTTGACTGTTGTCCCTTTCCCCATAAGTGGCTATACAGCAGTTTCGGGTCAGACTTGACTTCCGAAAGCTATGTCGTTTTCGTACTGTCGCTGGGCGTCCCTCCTTATCTGTGAGTACTCGTTTCTCTGGGTCTTCTACTTAATCTCCTTTTTTCCTGGGTCCTTGCCTTTCCTGTACCTTTCCATTTTCTGGTGCACTTAGTTTTTTTTGCCTCCCTACACCTTCGGGTAAGCCAAGGACTCGCTTTGGTCTTCCTATTATTTCTGTTTCCCTTGGGAACAAACTTTCTTCTGCCTCCTTGCACTTTGTTGTTAATATTCCATCATCTCGTTTACTGATTTTTTCCCACCAGGTCTCTGTCCCACTAAACCTCCTGCAGGAAGTTCCTCATACCTGTGTAGTCCCCCTTTGTTTGCTTGGCTTTTTCCATTCAGTTCCCGTTTCCTTTTCCACTTGTAACTTACTAT
>NC_069420.1:500276-515289 GCF_026875155.1 Cherax quadricarinatus
AGTTGAGGTAGGAGGGGGAAGAGAGTGTTTTTTCCTGGGGCGGGATAAAGGAAATTTTGTTAGCCGCGGATGACTCAGAGGTAAGGGGAGCAACCCTATTATTGTTCAGTGCGGGGCAACGATGTTGGCAGCGTAGGGTGGGCCTGATTAGCAGGTATAGGTCAGCAATAAGAAAATTTAGGGGGAAGGGTGGGAAACCTTTCATATGTGGCATTTTGCCAAGGAGAGGAGTTGGAAATGAAATGGTTGTCCAGGCAATTGGTGTCAATTGCTGGTAGACAAATACTGTAAGGAAAATGCGGTAAACATTCTTTGACAACTGGGACCTCTTTATGGCAGAAAATGACATGTATGCCAGGGATGGGGTTCATTATCTAGGTGTGGGGTGGAGCACGGGCCCAATGCAGTGGAGGAGCTGTTAGGTCTTTAAACTAGGAATATTTAGTGGTATGGGTTTTGGCGGGAAAACTGTGAAGTCGCAGGGTAGTAATATGAGTACTAGGATAACTAGTAATAGGCAAATGAGGGGGGATATTGGAAAAGCCAGTGGCACTAATTGACACGGACAGTAATGGTTTAGTGGAATAACGGGAAAGGAGCAGGAAGGGTAAAGAGAGAGGAGGGTCTTTAAATATTTATTACACAAATAGTCGCAAATAGTTGAGACTAGTTGCTAGTGCAGGTAACATTGATGTATTTACCATTACTGAGACGTGGTTTAATTCAAAAAGTCGGGACATGCCTGCAGAATGTCACATTCAGGGTTTTAAATTGTTCCAAGTAGTTTAGAAGTATCGGGAAGGGGGGTTGGGGGTGGCATTGTATGCCCGAGATCACTTGAACTGTTGCATAAAAACGGGTATTTAAGTCTGAAGTAACACATACAGAGTCTGGATAGAATTTCAGAGGGGCATGAAAAATAATTTTAGGTGTGATATACCGTCCCCCAAATTTAGATAGGGACCAGGGGAGACTACTATGGGAGGAAATTGTTAGGGCCACAAGGCCCGATAATGTGTAATTCTAGGAGACTTAACTTTAGTCATATTGATTGGAATTTCTTGACTGGGAATTTAGAATCATACGACTTCTTAGAAGTAGTTCAGGATTGTTTTTTAAAGCAGTTTGTGACAGAACCTACAAGGGGTAATAACCTGCTTGACTTAGTTCTGGAAACATGAATCCCTTGTTAAAAATTTTAGAAGTTTCAGGGGAAACTGGGTGCTAGCGACCACAAATCAATTACATTTAGCATTGAATGGAAGTATGTAGTAGGGATAACTTAGTAACAGTCCCAGATTTTCGCTTAGCAGATTACGATGGGCTTAGAGAACACTTATCATCTGTTGACTGGTGGTACAAAGAGAGCTATCAATATGACAGTTTTCTAAAACACTATACATGCTGCTAAAAAGAAGTTTATCCTTATAAAGAAATTAGATCAAATAGAAATGGCCCAAAATGGTTTGAATAATAGGCTGAAATATCTATAGGGCATAAGAAAGGAATTTATAGGCGTATCAAAGAGGCGAGGGTCATCTTATGAATCAGTTTATTGACATTAAGAGGGACATTAAAAAGGGGATAAGAAAAGCTAAAAGGGACTATGAAATTAAAGTTGTAGGGATTCTAAAACTAACCCAAAAGTTTTTTTCCAGGTATATAGAACAAAGTCAGAGATAAGTTAGGTCCCTTAAAAAATACTATGGGCATCTTTCTAACAAAGGGAATTTAAATGTGCGCGATTTTAAATAATTATTTTCTCTCGGTTTTTACACGGAAGACATAATAATATTCCGGTAATTAAATTTTTATAGTGGGCAGAAAAAGATAATTATGTAACATCACAGTCACTAGTGAAATGGTTGTGAAACAGATAGATGAAGGGAAAATAAGTCACCGGGCCTGATGAGGTTTTTTCAAGGGTTCTTAAAGAATGCAAAATGGAAGTCTGTGAACCATTAACTAATATTTTTAATTTATCTCTTCAAACAGGTGTAGTGTCTGATATGTGGAAGATGGCTAATGTAATTCCCATTTTTAAACAGGGGAAAGTCGTTACCCTCAAATTACCCCAATAAGCCTGACCTCAATTGTAGGCAAAAATTAATAGAGTCAATTATAGCTGAGATTTAAAGAAGCCATCTCGATAAGCATAGCTTGATTAATGATACTCAGCATGGATTCACAAGAGGCCGGTCTTGTCTAACTAATTTATTAACTTTCTTCATTTAAAGCTTTTGAGGCTGTTGACCACAATAAGAATTTGATGATAAATTAGACACATGTGCAACTCTTGGGTATCTTTATTGAGGAAACGTTTCGCCACACAGTGGCTTCATCGGGTCCATACGTAGGAGAAACTTGAAGAACAGGGGAGAATGAGGTAATCATCCCTCAACCTTGAGTCGATGTGTTCATCCATCAAGATTGATGGACTAAAACAAATCGACTAAAGGTTGAGGGACTGATTACCTCATTCTCCTCCTGTTCTTAAAGTTTCTCCTACGTATGGATGATGAAGCCGTGTGGGTTTCCCGAAGACTATTAGCTTTGAGTAGGAGAGAAAGGTATTCTCTGTATGCTATGTCCATAGTGTGTTGCAGTGTCAGACAAGTTTGGGTATAAACCTTGGTAATAAATACCGACAATTTTGGTTTAGAAAGACACGTAAGCAAACACTAAAAACTTATTTATTAGAAAACGTTTCGGCCCTGGGACCTTGATCACTTCAAGGTCCAGGACCGAAACGTTTTCTAATAAATATGTTATAGTGTTTGCTTACGTGTCTTTCTAAACCAACAAGTGGCGTTCCACAGGGATCAGTCTTGGGCCCGTTGTTGTTTATAATATATATCAATGATCTTGATGAAGGAATTACTAGTGATATGAGCAAATTCCCCGATGACACGAAGATAGGTAGGATAATTGATTCAAACGTAGATGTTAGGGAACTTCAGGAGGATTTAGACAAACTCTACTCTTGGTCAGAAAAGTGGCAGATGCAGTTCAATGTAGATAAATGCAAGGTTCTGAAGCTCGGGAGTGTCCATAACCCTAGCACTTATAAGTTAAATAATGTAGAACTTAACCATACAGATTGCGAAAAGGACTTGGGGGTTATGGTAAGCAGCAACCTTAAACCAAGACAGCAATACCTAAGCGTACGTAATAAGGCAAATAGATTACTGGGATTTATATCAAGAAGTGTAAGCAACAGAAGTCCAGAGGTCATACTGCAACTTTATACATCATTAGTAAGGCCTCACCTAGATTATGCAGCTTAATTCTGGTCTCCATATTACAGAATGGACATAAATTCGTTAGAAAACATTCAGCGTAGGATGACTAAATTAATACATAGCATTAGAAATCTTCCATATGAAGAAAGATTGAAGACTCTTAAGTTACATTCACTTGTTAGACGATCTCGGACATACAGTGCCACCCCACCCCCCTTCCCGATACTTCTATCTACTTGGAACAATTTAAAACCCTGAATGTGACATTCTGCAGGCATGTCCCGACTTTTTGAATTAAACCACGTCTCAGTAATGGCAAATACATCTATGTTACCTGCACTAGCAACTAGTCTCAACTCGTCCATCTTATTCCTAGCACTGCGACTATTTGTGTAATAAATATTTAAAGACCCTCCTCTCTCTTTACCCTTCCTGCTCCTTTCTGTTATTCCACTAAACCTATTACTGTCCTTGTCAATTAGTGCCACTGGCTTTCCAATATCCACCTTATTTTGCCTATTACTAGTTCTCCTAGTACTCATATTACTACCCTGAGACTTCACAGTTTTCCCGCAAAAAACCCATACCACTAACTATTCCTAGTTTAAAGACCTAACAGCTCCCTCCACTGCGTTGGCCAGTGCTCCCACCCACACCTAGATAAGTGAACCCCATCCCTGGCATACATGTCATTTCTGTCATAGAAGAGGTCCCAGGTGTCAATGAATGTTACCGCATTTTCCTTACAGTATTTGTCCAGCCAGCAATTGACACCAATTGCTCTGGACAACCATTCATTTCCAACTCCTCTCCTTGGCAAAATGCCAATATGAAAGGTTTCCCACCTTCCTCCTAATTATCTCTATTGCTGACCTTATACCTGCTAATCAGGTCCTCACTCCTACGTCTGCCAACATCGTTGCCTCCAGCACTGAGACAGATAATAGGATTGCTCCCATTACCTCTCATGATGTCATCCAGACGGCTAACAATATCCTTCATCCCAGCCCCAGGAAAACACACTCTCTGCCTCCTACTCCTATCCTTCAAGCAGAATGCCCTATCCATGTACCTAATCTGGCTATCCCCAACAACAACAATATTTTTACATTCCTTGGCGTCGTCCTTCGTGATGCTCCCAGTAGTCGACTCACATTCGTCAGGTAGCATTACACCACTTGTGGAATTCGTCGATGGTCTTCGTTGTGGTTTCTAGGGATGTCTCACTCACGTCTGCCAATGCTTCCTTGGTGCTCGTTGTGGCATTCCCAGTAGAACACTCACATTCGTCAGGTAGCATGGAGAATGGGTTGGAAGTTTCCACGGTAGTCTTCTGATTTCTCGTTGTTTCTGCCTCTCCAACCGTTTTCTTGATCCTCAGCTTGGTTCCATGTTGCCTGGCCACTGACCAAGCTCCCCTCTTAACCTGGGGACTCACAACAGGAGGATTACTACGAATCCTCTTGTTCTCCTCCGTTAATCGCCGTATCTCCATCTTAGCAACTCTGAGCTCTTCTCTCAGCTGCTGGTAAAGTTGCTCAAGAGAGGGCATCCTGGTTCAGATTCACAGAGAGAACACAAACAGGTCTTCACAGAGCTAAGTATGTTCTTATGTTCTTATGAGAACTTTTGGGTCTTGATTGGGAGAATGCATGAACAGTTATCAGAACGAGAAATATTCGAGCATTGTATCTTAAAAAAAAACAGAAATCATCCTAGCTTGAAAAAAAAAAAAATCAGTGAACTAAACCCTTGCCGACCAGTTTGATCAACAGTCTTCAAAAATCCAAACATGCGACGATTTTTTTTCGTTTTCTGCTATATATATATTCTAACATATGGTGTTACAATAAAAAATAATGTATATAGGCTGCATTATTTTAATTACGCAGTAGTCATGTAACATCTAGGGAATAGAAGGCAGTCAGGTTCGGTCTACGGAAGGAGGGTATATCTAGTTTCTTGGATTAAGAGCCCCACTGAGATCAAGGAATCATATGCCAGATTATTATTATTATTACAATCAAGGGGAAGCGCTAAACCCGTAGGATTATACAGCGCATGGTGGGGGATGTGGAAGGCATTCAGGCTTAATTCGGGGAACTGGAGCACAGATCCAATTCCCTAAATCAAGAGCCTCTCACCAACGTCAAGGAGCCTTCCGTGAGGGGACTATATGCCAGAAAGAGTCACTTGCTAAGTAAATACTGAAGCGATGGCAATGAGCTCACTTCACACACTGAGTGTCCGTAGTTCAATCCCTGGCATGGGCGAAAATATTTGGCATTATATCTGCTGTCACTGTTCACCTAGCAGTAATTAGGTACATGGGTGTTAGTCGACTGGTGTGGGTCGCATCCTGAAGTACAAAATTGAAGGACCCCAACAGAAATAAAGACTAAGACAGCTCCCGTTGACGCACTGACTTTCTTGGGTTATCCTGGGTGGCTAACCCTCCCAACCCTGGGTTATCCTGGGTGGCTAACCCTCCCAACCCTGGGTTATCCTGGGTGGTTAACCCTCCCAACCCTGGGTTATCCTGGGTGGCTAACCCCCCCAACCCTGGGTTATCCTGGGTTAGACCTGGGAGTGATCATGTCGGAGGATCTCACCTTCAAGGACCATAACATTGTATCAATCGCATCTGCTAGAAAAATGACAGGATGGATAATGAGAACCTTCAAAACTAGGGAGGCCAAGCCCATGATGACACTCTTCAGGTCACTTGTTCTATCTAGGCTGGAATATTGCTGCACACTAACAGCACCTTTCAAGGCAGGTGAAATTGCTGACCTAGAAAATGTACAGAGAACCTTCACGGCGCGCATAACGGAGATAAAACACCTCAATTACTGGGAGTGCTTGAGGTTCCTGAACCTGTATTCCCTGGAACGCAGGCGGGGGAGAGATACATGATTATATACACCTGGAAAATCCTAGAGGGACTAGTACCGAACTTGCACACGAAAATCACTCACTACGAAAGCAAAAGACTTGGCAGACGATGCAACATCCCCCAAATGAAAGCAGAGGGTGTCACTAGCACGTTAAGAGACCATACAATAAGTGTCAGGGGCCCGAGACTGTTCAACTGCCTCCCAGCATACATAAGGGGGATTACCAACAGACCCCTGGCAGTCTTCAAGCTGGCACTAGACAAGCACCTAAAGTCGGTTCCTGACCAGCCGGGCTGTGGCTCGTACGTTGGTTTGCGTGCAGCCAGCAGTAACAGCCTGGTTGATCAGGCTCTGATCCACCAGGAGGCCTGATCACAGACCGGGCCGCGGGGGAGTTGACCCCCGGAACTCTCTCCAGGTAAACTCCAGGTAAACTAACCCTCCCAACCCTGGGTTATCCTGGGTGGCTAACCCTCCCAACCCTGGGTTATCCTGGGTGGCTAACCCTCCCAACCCTGGGTTATCTTGGGTGGCTAACCCTCCGGTTAGGTTAGGTAAGGTTTGTCAAGAAACAGGACAAGTGTCTCCTGACATGGGTCCATGTCAGATGATGACCCACCATTGGAGCTTTAGGTCATCTGACCGAGGCCTTACGATGGCTTACCGGTCCAACCCTTTAGAAATTATGGTCATAGTTATAACCACTCAGTTTATTCTTCCAGGTTAAAAATCCGAATAAAACTGATCTTACCTTATCACAGAACACAATACACAAATGGTCCAAGTCGGACCGAAACGTCGTCGTAAGCTCCTCTCTTCTATGTGCGGGTTATTTGTGTATTGTTCCAGTCACGGTATAGCACTTTATTTTTTTTATTTATCACAGAAATGGTTACTGTTAGTTTCCTATATTATTGTATCCTGCCCAGCCTAGCTGTATGCATTTTGGGTGTCATCTAAAGGTATACAACTTCCAAACTGTATTTTCTATATCTACTATTACTTACGGTGGGTGAACGGGAATTACAAGGTCTTGCCTGAGCAGCAGCTCTAAGATGAATGAGAGACGAGAAGTCAGCTACAACCCCACAACAACTGGAGACCTTGATTAATGCCACGACGTAAACATTTTGTTTTTATAGTCATAATAGCGATATCTTGCATATAAGTCCCTTTAAATATTAGGTAAAAGGACTCACGTGCAAATATTGTGACACTTTATTGAGGCAACATTTCGGTCTCCAGTAAGTTCATCCAGGTATACACAAATACAGTTACATAGATTATCATACATAGCAGCATATGTGTAGATTAGATTTAGATAGATTTTGCCACCGAAGTGGCTAGTTTATTGTGCACCCCATATCCATCCTGTGGACGGTAGCGCAAGAGCATATGGATACACAAAAGCCCTAGGAACTAGGCTCCAAAGGGTTAACAGGTATACATATGGATTTATATCTACATATCTATAGTTCACTTATCTGTTACAAGCAAATTTAGGAAATTTGCTTAGTACATCTGGTATCTTATTTTCATTAATAAGATATCTTGACATGTCACATAGGTTATTATACTGTCTGTCTCTGTATTCTTCAATAAGTGGACAATTAAGCACATAGTGTTCAAGACAGTGACCATATGCCTGATCACATAATTTACATTTAGTTTGATCATCATCTGTGTGTCTGCCAAACTGCCAGAAGTACTTGTAACCAAGCCTAAGCCTGGCCACTACAACATCAGTCAGTACTTGTAACCAAGCCTAAGCCTGGCCACTACAACATCAGTCAGTGTTCACATTGCAAGTTGCTCCATAAACATACTTATCTACGTTCATGTTATCATAGTGGGTTATAGATCTACTCAGGCTTCTAACTGCATTCCTATAACAATCATTTTCGTGTAGAGAACCTAGGATAACCAAAAAAAAAAAAAAAGTCAAAGTCACTTCTTTCCATTGGAATCCTTTTAATATCTTATTATTAAACTAGAAAGGAGATATCTTATTATTATACTATAGAGGAGATATACTGGGAATAAGGTAGAATGAGTGATTTATATTTACAAGTTGTTCTACTAGGCTGAAATGTGCACATAAAAAGCACTTTCAAGGCAGGTGAAATTTTTCCCACCTGAAAATGTACAGAGAACTTTCACGGCGCGCATAACGGAGATAAAACACCTCAATTATTGGGAGCGCTTGAGGTTCCTAAACCTGTATTCCCTGAACGCAGAGGGAGAGATACATGATTTATACACTGGAAAAAACCTAGAGGATAGTACCGATTGGCACACGAAAATCACTCACTAAAAAACAAAAGACTTGGCAGACGATGCACCCTCCCCCCCAATGAAAAGCAGGGGTGTCACTAGCAGTTAAGGGACTTTTCAAAAAGGGTCAGGGGCCCGGGGATGTTCAACTGCCCCCGACACATAAGGGGGATTACAAAACAGCCCCCTGGCAGTCTTCAAGCTGGCACTGGACAAGACCAAAAGTCAGTTCCGGATCAGCCGGGTGTGGCTCGTACGTTGGTTTGCGTGCAGCCAGCAGCAACACCCTGGTTGATGGGCTCTGATCCACCAGGAGGCCTGGTCTCAGACCGGGCCCGGGGGGCGTTGCCCCCCGGAATCCCCCAAAGAAAACCCCAGGAAAAAGTGTTGCTAAAAAGTATAAAAAAAATTTTTCCCCCCAACCGAGTAGACCAAACGAAATGTAACTTTGCCGATGGACTATTGTCAACCTTGCTCATTAGCTGGAGATTTTCAATATCAATCTTGGCCTCCCAGATGATCAGACTGTAACTGATTTCATCAACAATATGAACAACGCACTTCTCATACCAACAACAACTTTTTTCTTATATTTTTATTTAAAAAACACAGTATACATGTATGTTAAAACATTAATTGACTTAAAACACAGTATACATGTGTGGTATACAAAATTGATTTTAAACAAAAACCGTGAAAAACTTTATGTAGACAACAATATGGTATAAACCTTGGTAATAAATACCGACAAGTTGGTTAGAAAGACACGTAAGCAAACACTATAACATTTTTTATTAGAAGTGATCAAGGTCCAGGACCGAAACGTTTTCTAATAAATATGTTATAGTGTTTGCTTACGTTTTCTTTCTAAACCAAGACAACAATTACATATAACTAAACAGAGAACTATCGGAACATACCTTAAACACCAAATAAATTATATAACCAAACCTGACAGTCTTATTCATATTGTGTATGAAATTTTTATACAAAAGAATGTCATTAAACTAATGCATTGCGCATTCAATGGTACTATGAATATTTTAAAAATTTTATATACAAAAACAATATCATAGAAATAATACATTGCACACTCACTAGTACTATGGTTATATTAAATAAATATCAGAAAAAATACATGACTTGAAATTGAAACTGGTGTTCTTTATTTTTGGTTTTGCATGTATTGGAAAAGGAATCAAAATATACAAAAAGCCTTTAATAATTAACATAAGACTTTTACAGATCTAGCATGTATGATTACATATGAGGAAACACTAAGACACTTAATGAATGAAATCGAAAGAAACCCAAAGTATTTCTTCTATGCCAAATCAAAGTCGAGAACAACGTCCAGTATTGGGCCCCTACTTAAACAAGATGGGTCCTACACAGATGACAGCAAGGAAATGAGTGAGCTACTCACGTCCCAATATGATTCAGTTTTTAGCAAGCCGCTAACCAGACTGAGAGTCGAAGATCAAAATGAATTTTTTATGAGAGCCACAAAATTTGGTTAACACAAGCCTATCCGATGTTATCCTGATGCCAAATGACTTCGAACAGGCTATAAATGACATGCCCATGCACTCTGCCCCAGGGCCAGACTCATGGAACTCTGTGTTCATCAAGAACTGCAAGAAGCCCCTATCATGAGCCTTTTCCATCCTATGGAGAGGGAGCATGGACACGGGGGGTCGTCCCACAGTTACTAAAAACAACAGACATAGCCCCACTCCACAAAGGGGGCAGTAAAGCAACAGCAAAGAACTACAGACCGATAGCACTAACATCCCATATCATAAAAATCTTTGAAAGGGTCCTAAGAAGCAAGATCACCACCCATCTAGAAACCCATCAGTTACACAACCCAGGGCAACATGGGTTTAGAACAGGTCGCTCCTGTCTGTCTCAACTATTGGATCACTACGACAAGGTCCTAAATGCACTAGAAGACAAAAAGAATGCAGATGTAATATATACAGACTTTGCAAAGCCTTCGACAAGTGTGACCATGGCGTAATAGCGCACAAAATGCGTGCTAGAGGAATAACAGAAAAGTCGGTCGATGGATCTATAATTTCCTAACAGAACCAGAGAGTAGTCGTCAACAGAGTAAAGTCCGAGGCAGCTACGGTGAAAAGCTCTGTTCACAAGGCACAGTACTCTCTCCTCTTGTTCCTCATCCTCATATCCGACATAGACAAGGATGTCAGTCACAGCACCGTGTCTTCCTTTGCAGATGACACCCGAATCTGCATGACAGTGTCTTCCATTGCAGACACTGCAAGGCTCCAGGCGGACATCAACCAAAATCTTTCAGTGGGCTGCAGAAAACAATATGAAGTTCAACGATGAGAAATTTCAATTACTCAGATATGGTAAAACACGAGGAAATTAAATCTTCATCAGAGTACAAAACAAATTCTGGCCACAAAATAGAGCGAAACACCAACGTCAAAGACCTGGGAGTGATCATGTCGGAGGATCTCACCTTCAAGGACCATAACATTGTATCAATCGCATCTGCTAGAAAAATGACAGGATGGATAATGAGAACCTTCAAAACTAGGGATGCCAAGCCCATGATGACACTCTTCAGGTCACTTGTTCTATCTAGGCTGGAATATTGCTGCACACTAACAGCACCTTTCAAGGCAGGTGAAATTGCTGACCTAGAAATGTACAGAGAACCTTCACGGCGCACATAACGGAGATTAAAACACCTCATTACTGGGAGCGCTTGAGGTTCCTAAACCTGTATTCCCTGGAACGCAGGCGGGAGAGATACATGATTATATATACACCTGGAAATCCTAGAGGGGCTAGTACGAACTTGCACACGAAAATCACTCACTACGAAAGCAAAAGACTTGGCAGACAATGCAACATCCCCCAATGAAAAAGCAGGGGTGTCACTAGCACGTTAAGAGACCATACAATAAGTGTCAAGGGGCCCGAGACTGTTCAACTGCCTCCCAGCAACATACCGGGAGTTACCGGGCCCTGGAGAGAGTTCCGGGGGTCAACCCCCCCGCCCCCGGGTCTGTGACCAGGCCCCTGGTGGATCAGGCCTGTCAACCAGGCTGTTACTGTGGCTGCCCGAAAACCCAAACGTACGAGCCACAGCCCGGCTGATCGGGAACCGATTTAGGTGCTTGTCCAGTCCCAGCTTGAAGACGCCAGGGTCAAAAGGGGATCCCAAACAGACCCCGGGCCTTCAAGTGATGGACAAGCACCTAAAGTCGGTTTGATCGCCGGGCTGTGGTCGTTTGGTTTGTGCAGCCAGCAGAAAACAGCCGGGTTGTCAGGCTCTGATCCACCAGGGGCCTTCAAACCGGGCCGGGGGGGTTGACCCCCGGAACTTTCTCCAGGAAAACTCCGGGAAATTTCCCAAAAAAGGATATAGGAGTTTTTTGGTTAGCAATAATCAAAAACCCAAGCAAGAGTGCAATAGTGTTCGCAATAAAGCTAACAGAATCCTTGACTTCATATCTAGAGGTATAACTAATAGAAGTCCTCAGGTTGTTCTTCAACTCTATATATCCTTGGTTAGGCCTCATTTAGATTATGCTGCACAGTTTTGGTCACCGTATTACAGAATGGAAATAAATACACTGGAAAACGTACAGAGGAGGATGACAAAGCTCATCCCATGTATCAGAAATCTTCCCTATGAGGATAGACTGAGGGCCCTGAATCTGCACTCTTGAAGGCGTAGAATTAGGGGGGATATGACTGAGGTATATTAATGAAAAACAGGAATTAATAAAGGGGATGTAAATAGTGTGCTGAAAATTTCCAGACAAGACAGGACTCGCAGCAATGATTTCAAGTTGGAAAAATTCAGATTCAGGAGGGATATAGGAAAGCACTGGTTTGGTAATAGAGTTGTAGATGAGTGGAACAAACTCCCAAGCAGGGCCGGATTACCGCATAGGCAAACTAGGCATTTGCCTAGGGCCCTGCGCATTTGGGGGCCCCGCGGTCCAAGGGGTTCAGGGGCTCATCCAAGACTGTGCACATGGTGCAAGTGCAAAGGGGTCCCTACCTAAAAAGTTCAAGTGTTTGGAGAGTAAAATTAATTTTTAAAAATTAATCAAAACAAAAATAAATAATGAAATAAAATAAAATAAAAATAAACCTAATCATAGATGGCAACACTCAACACGCCTTTGTTTACATCAGAACAGCTGTGTTTTCCCGCTAATGGGCAAGTATGGGAGATTCCTCTCCAATTTTCTGTAGTAATTACACGTTATCTAGACTTGTACTGTGACAAATTAACTGAAGTGTTGTTGATAGACATTGATGTGTATGGATAAATGTTTGTTTTCGCCTCTAAATGTTAAGGGAGGTACCTGATAGGGTTACTTGACAGTAAAGATGCATGGACCAGTAAAGCGCATTTTTGGTAAAAATACTGTAAAGAAAAACCTAAAAACGCAAACTGACTTCAGTTTGTAGGTTTTAAAAGCACTTTGTCCTGTCTTTAAAAACTCATGGATTTTCAGAATAATAAACAAGAAAGGGCTTCAATTTTAAGTCCCCACTTACATTACCACACAGTAACAGTGACCTGTCTTTCACTGGCGCATTCTGTGAACACGTGACCTGAGTCGTCTGGTCGACAACGAAGAGAACATACGAAAACCAGGACATTGTTTCTTGAATTCCTCGTTCGAAAACCGATTTGTTCAACAAGTAATGCAGATGACAACTGAGGTTCCACTGTAACATAAGACCTATATTATGATTAAAAAAAATTATATGAAATTTTATTGACACAGTGGGTCTAGGCAGGGCCTACAGGTAAAGAACCCTTTTTTTTAACTCTAAATTTATACAGAAATAATGGTACTCATGTTCTTACTACTAATGAGATGCCTTTGGTCGAGATCTTTCTTTTACCAGTCTCTCCATATCAATTCTGATGTTGGTAGTGGCCACGTTGAAGACATGCATCCAGTGTTTTCATTTCCCATCTAATTTCTAGTGTTAGATTTTACTTGCTTCATGGTAGAAAACGTACAGTATACACACATACAGACACACACACACACACACAGATGTGTCAGTAAACACAGCGAGTGCAGTGAAAAACTAGATAGAGCTAGTGACTACAGTGCATACAGTGAAACAGGAAGGAACAAGTACGTGACTGAGAAGAAGCATCACGCAGCTGCACCTACACAGAACCCAGGTGCCGGACGTAAAGTACTAAGCCTTTTGTGATTGTATGATGGATTTTGGGTCTGGCCCTGCAATACTGATAGCTGAGGGTCTTGAAACCCTGCTCTGGAGAGCTGGATGTCATTAATAGAACACTCAACACTTACTAAGAGGGAGTAACTGGAAAGGGACTTTAGTGGTGCTACACACATCAGCAAGGTGCGCAGACACATAGGTCAGCAAAATACACTCATATTGTATTCATCCAGCCATACACAAATAATGAGCATAGATTGCCATAAATAGCAGCATAGTTGTAGAGAATCTAGTGTAGATAAACTGGGAGAGCCCAAAAAAAGCCAGTGATTTATTTTACTGCTTAAATTAAAGTAGAACCAGGAAAGAAGGCTCAGGTGACAGTACAGTAACACACACAGCCGTACGCATACATGTACACACATGTGCACATACAAATAAGGAGATTAGTAGAACCAGAAACGAGTATGCACAGATAAGGAGGGAGGCCCAGCGACAGCATGAAAACAACATAGCATCGAAAGTCAAGTCTGACCGAAACTGCTGTATAGCCACACTAGGAAGAAAACAACAAAGACCAGGTGATAAGGCTGAGGAAAGAAGGTGGGGAACTCACAAGAAATGATCAAGAGGTATGTGAGGAGCTCCAACATGAGATTTAAGGAAGTATTTACAGTGGAGACAGGAAGGCTCTGGGGGGACAGAACAGAGGGGGACACCAGCAAGGAATATACCAACAAGTGTTGGATGACAATACATACAAATGAGGAGGTGAAAAAGCTGCTAAGGGACATCGACACCTCAAAGGCAATGGGATCAGACATCTCCCCATGGGTCCTTAGAGAGGGAGTGGATATGCTGTGTGGCCACTTACCACAATCTTCAACAAATCCCTGGAAACTGGGCAACTACCTGAGGTATGGAAGACGGCAAATGTAGTTCCCATTTTTAAAAAAGGAGACAGAAAAGAGGCACTAGTCTATACCTGTGTCACTGACGTGTATAGTATGCAAAGTTATGGAGAAGATTATCAGGAGGAGAGTGGTGGAGCACCTGGAATGGAACAAGAGTATAACGCCAACCAGCACGGATTCATGGAAGGCAAATCCTGTGTCACAAACCTTCTGGAGTTTTATGATAAAGTAACAGGAGTAAGACATGAGAGGGGTAGGCTGATTGAATCTTCTTGGACTGCAAGAAGGCCTTTGACACAGTTCCTCAAAGAGATTAGTGCAGGAGCTAGAGGAAACAGGCACATATAACAGGAAGGGCACTGCAATGGTCAAGAAAACCTACGGGAGGCAAAAAAAGTCAAAGGGTTTTGATGGGTTTACGGTGGGACCTTGATGAGCGGGGTCCCACAGGGGTCGGTCCCAGGCAGTGCTATTTTTT